>JANAVB010021000.1:13125361-13357861 GCA_029216955.1 Iris pallida | reverse complement strand
GCTTAAGCGTGGAAGCCTCCCTAATCTCCAGCAACGGCCTGAGCCCCAGTCCTCCCTCCTTCCTGGATCGACAGAGCTGCTCCCAGGAGATCGCATGCATACCCCCCCTCCAAATGAAATCTGCACAGAACCGCTCCGCTTTTCGAATAGCAGCAACAGGGAGGAGGATGGATTGTAGCCAGAAATGGACCACAGTCGAAATCACCGATCTGACCAGCTCGATGCGTCCGCCAAATGACAATCTGACGGCTTGCCAACATTCCACTCTCCTCTGGACATACTCCACCAGACTATGGCAGTCCTGATCCCACGCATAGTTGACTGTGAGAGGCACTCCTAAGTATCGCACCGGAAGATCACTCCTCACGATACCCAGCACATCGACCCGCTCCTCCTTCTGGGGACATAGTGAGCTGAAGTATACCCTACTATTATCCATGTTCATCTGGAGGCCCGAAAGGGAATTCAGCTCTCCCATAATCTCCGTAAGCGTCTGCATACCCTCCGTCGATGGCTGGATGAACACCAAGAGATCATCTGCATATATAAGGTGGGTAACTGGGGGATCCACCTGTAGGAACCCTAGAGAGGGGTTGAATAGGGTCAAGCTAACTAATCAAGCACTTAGCACAAGCTAATTGGCAATTTAAAAATATAAGTACAAGAGAAGAAGCAATAACAATACCAACACACGATATATCCTGGTATCCTCCCTAGAGGTAATCCAGTCCCGGAACTCTCTCTGGATTTAATCCACTATTTGAGCAAATAGTTACACATGAGTTTGGATCCGAAGAACTCGCCAACTTCTTACACGAGAGCTTTAATCCGAAGGCCTCTCCGACTTCAACCGAGAGTTTGGATACGAAGACTCTCTAACTTCAACCGAGAGTTTGGATACAAAGACTCTCCAACTTCATCCGAGAGTTTGGATACGAAGACTCTCCAACTTCAACCTTTCACAATAGGTTTTGATCTCCTTATACAATAAGATGAAGATCTTACTTTTCAACTCAATAACTCTAACATAATTTGTGGATGGCAAATAAAAGCTTTGTAGAGTTGTTTGTGGATAGGCTTTAGTGGTTTGGAAATTTTTAGGCTCAAAGCATCAACCTTGAATGAAGGGGTTCAAGGCTATTTATAACCAAAGTAAAGGAAAGTGCAATAATGCAACTTTCTCAGGCTGACGGATCATCCGCCGAATTTCCACAGAAATCCGCCGGATCATCCGTCTGTATAGTCCAACGGCTATAAATAGAGCCGTTGGGATCAATCATTCGTGAGATCCGACCGTTGGAATGCAAACGGTCATATGGCGGAAAATCTGCCGAAATTTCGCGATTTTTCGCCGGATAATCCGAATACTCACAGAAGGCATTCTGTGAGACCATTCGGATCTTCCGTCGAATTTCCGCGGAAATCCGCCGGATTATCCGCCAGGATTCCGAAGATTGTCCTGGGTTATTTTCTACCCCAGCTTTCAATTTTGCCATCTATTTCTTGTGTTTATAATTATTCCTAAGACTCATTACAGACTCCAGATATACTGTAGCAGGTGCAGGCTTCTTCAGCGTCTTGAAATGAAGATGGCATGGCTTGGCTTCTTCCTTTGATAGGTGCTGGCTTTTTTCCTTGGCGGCAGCTGTCCAAAGATATCCAGTTTGTGAAAACTGAATACCTTTCGGGGGCTTCGCCCCCGAACCCCCGACGAGGGGCGCTGCCCCCTCGACCCCCGTCCGCTGACCGGGCATTGGAACCCTCGGGTGCGTGGCTCCGGAGATATCGTCGGGTGGTTCAGAGAAATCTTTGTGGAATACCATCGTCTTTGGCCCACCATCATTTCTTCATTGCATATGTCCACATTGATCTTGCTTATTGCTTTTCTGCATGTACATGTTAGACGAACAATGCAATATACATAGTAGCAAGTATGATAAGTTAAAAGCACATTAGGACTATGCAAAGTTTAAGTATCAATGCTATAGTGATAGCATAAATAATAGTGATATCATAATGTTAAACTTAATTGAATAACCATAATCAAAACATAGTTCTGATTTTGGTAGCTCAATTAAATTTAACATATATAAGCTCATATCACTAATAAGTAAACCAATAGGCACATATCACCAAAGGTATAAGTATAAGTAGAAATGCTATAGCGATACTATGAAAATAGTGATAATGAAATGCTAAACTTAACAGATTAACCATATTCAAAAATATGATACAATCATTGGGCCAACACCACCCTCCGAAACAAAGGGACCAGCCTCCCACGGTGCACTGTCAGGTCCATCAGGCAAGTGAAGTATTCCATAACAAGTGTGAACAGGTAAGGGGACAGGGGGTCACCTTGCCTAAGCCTACGATTGCTCTGGAATTATCCATAAGGAACGCCCTGGATGAGGATAGAGAAAGTGGGAGATATGATGCACTCC
Organism: Iris pallida; assembly: GCA_029216955.1. NCBI lineage: Eukaryota > Viridiplantae > Streptophyta > Magnoliopsida > Asparagales > Iridaceae > Iris > Iris pallida. The sequence continues at coordinate 13,355,417 of JANAVB010021000.1, read as the reverse complement.
CGGATCAATACAACCCAGTGGTCCTCGAAACCCATGGCGGTCATCAGATGACAGAGGAAGTCCCGATTGACCATGTCATACGCCTTCCTCAGGTCCAGTTTCACACATGCCTTCTCCCATCCGGGTTTGCTAAAGCCCCTCACCATCTCATAAGCCAGGAGGCTGTGCTCAGCAATCGACCTTCCCTTGATGAACGCAGCCTGGTTCGGAGAAACCAATTCCTGCATGATCCCCTCCATCCGCCGGCACATAAGGTGCGTAATTATCTTATAAAGATAATTACAGCATGCAATCGGTCTGAAATCCGCCAGTGCTGTCGTGCCCTCCTTCTTTGGCACCAAGGTCAGGAAAGTGTGGTTCAGCTCTTTCAGAAGCTTCCCTTTTATGAAGAATTTCTGCACCACCTCCAAGACCTGATGCTTCAGAATATCCCAATGACGTTTGTAGAATCCACTGCTAAAACCATCCGGACCAGGAGCCTTGTTAGGATCCGCCACCTTGACAATAGATTCTACTTCCTCCAAAGTAACGGGGGCAAGAAGAATGCTATTCCCATACGGAGTCACCAATCTCTTCGTAACAACCTCTGGGGACACAGACAGGTAGTCAGTCTGGAAATATAACTCAGAATAGTACCTGACAGCCTCGTCCTGGATCTCAGCCGACGTCTCCACCAGGATGTCATCCGCAGCAAGAAGCTGGGAGATTTGATTCCCATGATGTCTTGTCCGGATAACATTATAGAAGAACTTGGAGCAACGGTCGCCATCCTTGAGCTAGGAACATTTGGCACGCTGAGCCATACTAATCTCCTTCTGCAGCCTCAGGATGTTGACTTCTTCGATCAGCTCCTTCTCTCTTGCCGCCAGGTCCCCATTAAGCATGTCAGCTTGCATGTCCTGCTGGATAGCCCGCAGCTCCACCTCCTTATCTTCTAATGTAGACTTGGACAACCCCTTCACCCAACTTCGAAGAGCCTTCTTTGTGGCCTTGAGACGACGTACTAAGCGGAACTGGGCCGTCCCCTCCTGACAGCTAGTAAGCCCCTCTGAGACAGCCTCCAGGTAGCCCGCCGAGAGATACCAACTGTTGTCGTACCTGAAAGGGCGGGACTTTCCAGGAGACCGAGAAGTGAAGTCAACCCTGATGGGGGAATGATCGCTCGTCCCAGCGGACAGACCCTCAGCCGAAGAGTTGGGAAAATGTCGAAACCATTTCCCATTGCCCAGAGCTCGATCAAGCTGGCAAGCAACCCTGTTTCGGGCTGCTTTATTGTGCCAAGTCCAGATGAAGCCTGAGCGAGACAATCCCTGGAGCCCCGCATGGAGGAGGTATCTCTGAAAATCATAAAGGATAGAGTCTGAAACTGGACGACCACCCACCTTCTCCCTTCGGTGCAGAAGCGCATTGAAGTCCCCGATCAGAAGAAGTGGAAGGCACGACGAATCTGCAGCAGCGGCAACACAGGAGATGTCGCTCCACAGGAACTCCTGTCTCCGTCTGTCATTGTGGCCGTAAACCGCCCCCAGCAAGAACCGAAAGCCACCCTTGTTCAAGAAGGAGATGGCAATCAACTGCTCCATCATCAAGATCAAGTCACCATCCCAGCTCTTCGAGTTCCAACGAACCCAAATCCTGGCCACGTCACATAGAGCCAGGTTATGCAGCTGGGCCCAATGAGCTGGGGTCCGCCTGGTAAGAGTCTTTTCACCTTTGATCTTAGATTCTAATAGAACAGAAATGTCGTATTTTTCTCTGTGAAGCACCCCACAAATCTTTCTCCACCTCCCTAGCGAACACGCCCCCCTCACATTCCAGGTTATAATAGCCATTAATTAATGAGAGGATGGGTCCCCGTGGAAATACCCGGATCGGCACCTGGGGAATGTGCCACATCCGACGCTAAAATATCCTCCTCCATCCCAGTCGGAATGGCCTGCTGGGGAACGACCAGAGAGAGCACCAACGCCCAGGCAGGATTGTCAACACACACCGCCTCCTCTCTGTCAGTAGGATGCCCTCCCTCCCTGGAGGAACCGTCCCTCAGCGGACCGACAGCACGTCTCTTCCTACAGTAAACCTGCCCCTCAGCCGACCCGCCACCACCTCGCGCCTCAATTCTTGACGCCACCATGCCTCTAGTAACTATACTACTCTATCCCGGGAAAGTGGTCAACGCCCCACTCGTAGGAGCAAGCTGAGTAGAGACAGTGAGGCTCATCCCACCATCACTCACTGGATGAGTAATCTCCCCCACCAAGACCTCCTCTCTACTGTCATCTCTGAAATCCATGGCACAGGGTGAGTCTGTAGCCTCACTCAGGGGAATAGTAGACTCCACCTCAGGTCCAACCGCCGAACAAGCACTGGCCAGATGCCCGAAACAGAAACAGCGTGAACATGTATGTGGAACCCATTCGTATTCCACCTTCTGTGTAAGCACCTCTCCAGAAGGAATTTTATATTCCACCATCTTCGGTAGCTCCCTCGTGTCCGAATCTCTACAAAAATCCTGGCGTACATCAACCTCGACCGAAAGGCAGTAGCTTCATCCGCCTTGATCGGGGTACCCACCAAGCTCGCCAGTCGCATCAGCAAAGGTATACTCCAAAATCGGACAGGGAACTCCGGGAAGCGAATCCATACAGGGATGGCATTCAGAACTTCCCTCTCATATCGAAGCTCCGGGATCCACTCCTTTAGAATGATAAGCCTGCCGTCGAACGTCCAGGGGCCGCCGTGGAGGATCCTAGCGACATCCTTCGCAAGTCCGAACTTCACATAATAGAAGCCGTTCTCACAGGCAAAGAACTACATGCTCCCCTTAGGCTGCCAGACACGCGCTGCATAGCCACGGATCTGTCCGTAGAAAGGCTTGTTGCCTAGGACATACATAACGAGAATATTCTCCCAGTATGCTGTCACCTTCTCTATCTCCTCCGCAGGGAACGAGGCCCGGAAACCCCTTCCTGCCTTGATCGGCGGCACGTACTCCATAGATGTGGGACTTTTCGGCCCCATAGGCTTGCAGATCTCTGTCCAGGACCGTCCAGCAGGCCGAGTAGTCACCCCATGTGGCCTGGGGATAACCTCCGAGCGGGGAGACCCATATCCCTGAACACCAAGATCCACCACCTTACTCTTCCCCTTATCCGCCGCGGTCGCCTTTGGTCGCCAGCCCACCGATCTCCCAGTAGACACCACAGGGCCAGGGGCCGATGGCCGCGTCCCTGACCCGCTCTGTCGACTGTCCGCAGGATGGCGATCCCTAACGTAACCTTGCCCACCTCCTACCTTTCCTCCGATCTTCGCTACGCGACGGCGCGTAACCATCGTCCATCCTCCTCCCTCCATCTGGCTCCTCTGGGATCCAGAACCAGCTCCGAATTTGAAGTTAGGAGCGATGGAGCCACCCCGCAGGATCCGATCCCCTTCCGTCAATGAAACCAACCCCTCCCCCCCCCCCCCGCCACCCCCCCCCCCCCCCACACCGCCTGGGGGACGCCGCCGCTCGCCGCCGGTCCAGGGGGTTCACCCGACCCCCCCGTGCTCCCCCCCAACCGCCTGGGGGGGGGCGCTGTCGTGCGCGCCTGAACCGAGGGGTCCGCCCGACCCCCTCGACTCTACTCCCGCCTCCCCCCTCCCCCCGCTTGGAGGGGGCACCTCCGCCGACCAGGGAGGGCAGCGCGGCCCCTCCCTTCTTCCCCGAAGTCCTCCCTCCGCCGTCCAGGGGATTCGGCGGCCGCGGGGGAGGAACCCTAGCCTCGCGCGCCCCGGATCGCAAATCGCCCAGGTCACCCGCCTGCAAATAGTGATATATATATATATATATATATATATATATATATATATATATATATATATATCAGTTCTATTACCAAAATAGTGAATATTGATGTATCAATATGGACTGCACAGCCTAAAACATGAATAACTCCTACAATATGTCATATCGATATTTTTCTGCCGATCGGTAGGTACTCTTTAGACTTATGCATCCTATGGTGAAAGCACCAGTCCTTTGCGCTAACTTAGACCACCCAATTGTTTAGCAGCTGCACTAGGTGCATGCTTATGGAACCGCTCCACAAGCCTCCTTAAGTTATCTAAGTTATCGGGACCTGGGTAGAGAACAAAAAATTAGGAAACAAATATTTTGCACACATTTACATGTTAGGTATCATAACTCCTCGCCCACTGGAAGCCAAATAAATTTCCAGGTTTGACTCATTACAGGTATATAATACTCGAAGATTATTGAAACAGAACTACGTGTCTTTTGTCAAGTTTGACTCATTACAGGTAAAACTTGAAAGTTGAAAACATTATTCCTTGAGCAGTGTTGGCTGTTAAATGCATCACCAAATTAGTACCAATCAAATTAATACAATCAAGAACATGAGAAGCTTTCTTTGGTATGAGACAATCAATTCAAAGATTGATTTTTACTAGTTTGCCATCATACAGTATTAAACAATGCTGAATAATATCTCATTTCAAACTAAATAAATCATTTGCATATAAAGTATGGTACAAGAATATGAATATATGAAGATGGTATCGAATAAAATACCAATCTACCAGATATTTCACAAAAAGCTTCAGCCCAGCGGGAGGTAGAGTCAGCCATCATGCTTACATTGTATCCTATAGTCGGAAGTATTCAGCTATCGTGATACCTACAAATATAAATAATGCAACATAAGAGAATGTCACACCAAAAAAAAATTAGCAGATGAGAATCAAAATAAGACGTAATTATGCAGATACTGAATTGAGAGTAAGTGCTGGCACATACTATTTAAAGAACAAACTACTGGAGTTCCACATTTCTGAACAATATTAAGTGCAAAACCAAAACATGTGTAAATAGATGCCCCCACATATAGGAGGTAAGGTTGTGTGTGCATCTTAACCCTCCTTTAACTAATAAACTTCCAGGACTCGTATGTCTTCACCACTGCAAGCTAAATAAATATGATGTTAAAACTGCATTGTTTTTTATATATGAAGAAGAAGATGGAATCTCATGCAACATTATATTATACTATCATCAAGAAAAAAAAGAAAAGAAAAGCACAACACTATAGTTTTCCAATTAGTTTATTTGAAAAGAAAACGTGTCCTCCCACATCAGACCACGTTATTGATAGAAGAAATAGATAAGGGAATGGCAAAATCACCCTACAGCGCTAGATATCTAGTAGCAAGAATGTTGAATTATCAGTACCATATCATCCCCTTAATTCAAGGCATGAAGATCAGAACAGAAAAGCAGATCCTATTAAGTGTCCAGTACTAAGCTGCCAGCTCTGATTTCTTCTAGTGTCCATCTCCCTCAGCTCCAGAACTACTAGCTGACGATTTTGACGGTGGTGGTGGTTAAGCACAATCTATTAGAACTGCCTCATTCTGCAGTAACAACTTTTAGCATCCTCTTGGGGGATGTCATCCGGAGAGGATGAATCCCATTTATTCTCCTCACCTGGAGGATCTTGCATGATAACTGCCTTCGGGGCTCCCACACCAGTCTTTGGGGCCCCCACAGTTATTTGCTTCACCGTCTGTGAAGACTCGGCTTCACCTCCCCGACCAATTGGCGGAGAAGGTTCAATGTTCTCAGATGTTGCAGCATCATCTCCGGCCCAGTCCAAAGAGGCCGAAAACTCTACCGGAATGGCATCATTCAAAGTCTCCACGGGAGATAACAAAATCGGAGGGATACGCTCATCAGACGAGCTCGCCACCTCCTTCGGTTTACTTGAACCCGGCCTCGAAGACCGAGGTTTCTTCTTCAATGTTTCCTGCAAAGAAAAGAGGTATAAGTACAAGAGGAAAAAATTGAATCGGACCAATGCTAATTTACTACCACTACGGGAGATGGTTCTGTTGGTGCCGCCGAAGGCGGTGTTATGTCCCCATCCTTAATGGCTAACATCTTCTTGGGCTTCTTGGGAGCCGATGAATCCGCCTCCGTCGAAGCACGCACCTTCAGCTGACTTGCCGCGGGCTCCTCTTGAGAACCTCCCGTTGGTACTGCAGGGCAGCCCTGAAAGCTGCCACGTCAGGAGGACGATACGCCCGAGCCTTCGCTAGCATACTCTCCGACGCCTCAAGTTGCGTCCCGACAATGAAACTGGCATCCCGGTCATACCCAGGGGAAACAGTATTCATCGCACAATAGAGTTATACGGCAGAAAACAAAATATGCGACCGAAGATTATGAACCGGCAATATGAAATGCACTCCAGTGCACCCGGCATTGTAATATTGCCAACCTCGGACCCCATCTGTAAGCCCACTTTCCGAGTTTTCAAATTATTTATTTAGTTAGTTATTTTAATTACAGTTGTAAACATAATCTTCTAGTTAGAAAATAGTGGTTGTTTTCTATTATCGATACCTTGAAGAAATTGTCAAATTTATTTTAGGAAGATATTTTATGAAATAAACTTCTTCACATATATGATCATTTATTGATTATGTTTCAAGCTTATTTGATACTAATAAAATATTAGTATAAAATATTATGGTTACCAAGTATTAAATTAAATTTTGTAAATGTGTTTTATATATTATTAATAATATGTGGTATTATTTCTAATCATTATAAATTAATATTGATTAAATCTAGAACTTATTAGATTCGATAATTATTTGAGTTATTGTTAGCATTCATTTTATGAATTAGATAAATTAGATTTATAAACTTTTGCTTTAAATACTATTTGGTAAAATAGATATTATTTAGATTATTCGATATCGAATATATTTTTGTTATATTATTGTAAGGTCTTTTAATGTGAATTTTCTTTAAATGCTTAAAAATATTATTGGGCAAATATTAATACTGGCTAAGAGGAGGAAAGGGAAGATCTTGTAAATAACCGATTTTTATAAAGTGGTTTTAGTTTATAATCCTATTCGGATCACTCTTGAATGATCACCATCATCTCCCATATATTCAAACCCTTATCCAAACCCATATAAGGAGCAGATCCTCTAATCTTTTGCATCTATCTAGAGTACGAGTATAAGGGGGAAAGAGGGATCAGCCGACCTCTTTCCATCTCCTTCCCCGTCACAAACAAACATAAAACTTCAAATCCATCCTTCACCACAGAGCCTACCGTAGCCCCGCCGGCAACTCGAGCCCGGACGACCGACCCGGTCCGACTCGACACAACCATGGCAACACCCCGCTACCACCAGCACCACCCTCGCCACCGTTCCGAAACCATCGCCACAAATATCACACCAGAAAAAGAAAAGGAATAGAAATCCCAATGGTGAACCTGACATAGCTACGACGCGCCACCACTGTGACGCCGAGCGCCAACAACCTGTCCTTCGCGTACCGGTCATATCAAGCGTAGGCTCCGCAAGCGCTGGCGACCGCTACAGACGTGCCAAGCCATCTGAAGCAACAGCCTGTGGTAGACCCGTGCAGCACAACCAACGTGTCCAACCTCGGGTCCGACCCCGGGCATCCGTGTCCGTGTATCTGCATCGATCCTTTTAACGAGTCCTTTACATCAGAGCACAAGGGAATCCCGTGTCCAACTCCTGGACACGATTCAGGAATCAAAGAAATTCACACACAACCCAATCAACGCCAGCGACTACTGACCTCGCCTGGACTCTCCGACTTTCCGCCCGCGTCCCCGCGAGCCGCGACAGCAACAGCACCTCGTCACCATCGCCGCGTTGCCGCTGTCTCGCGTCCTCGCGAGCGACCACCGCTGCACCAGTAGAGACGCCATCCGGATCGGCCAGGAGCCGTGAGACCAAAGACCCGTGCTGAGCTCCGGTGGAGCCCTCTCCGCCGCGTCAGGGTTAGCGGCCGCCGTCCATACTAGATCCGCCGGTCCTCCTTGAGCCGCTCGCCTCCGCGACCCCTCGGTGCTGGAACCGCCGTACCTGCACCCATCAGATCCGCCAGATCTGAAGTCGCCGCCTCGACCCTGCCGAGCCAGATCCCACCGGTCGACCGCCCTTGGCCGATGCCGCCCGTGCTCCACCGTCAATCCCCGCAGATCTGGCGCCACCGCGCCCCGTGGACGACGCCTGGCTCCCCGACGCCGGCACCCTCGCAGTGATCGCCCCGCCGACGGAGCTCCGTCGGGCGCTGCACCGCCCAGGGTCGCCCGTTCCGTCGTGCGACCACCAACCCAGCGGCTGCGTCGAAGTTCCGGCGAACCCGCACACAACTCGCCGGCGCCGCCCTCCTCCGCTCGGTGAGCTCTCTCTCTCTCTCTCTCCCCCTCTCTGTAGCTGCTCTCTCTTTCTTCTTCCCCTCCTTCTTCACACCCTTTCCCTTTCTCGAGTCTCCTATTGAGGAGAGTTTTCTCTCCTGTGAAGGAGAAGAATAATTGAAAGGTTGGTGGAGTCTGGGTCTGGACTCAGACATGGGCCTTGGGCTGAAGGAAATAAAATAGTTCTTGATATATATAGGTTTCTTGGCATCAGATTATATATGGGTTTGGTTTAATAGGTTTTTGGCTCACTGCTTGGGCCATAGATGGGTTGGATTTAGGTTTCACTTAATGGTTTAATTATTATTATATTTTTGTTTTACTATTAAGAATCAGTTTTTTGTAAAAGTTATATATATATATATATATATATATATATATATATATATATATTGTTTATGAGCTAAGTTTACAAAAACTATATATTATATTTTGGACTGGTTAGTTCGGGCTCTATATATCTTAGTAAATCCTTTAGATATAAATATTATAATAATTATAAATGAATTTATAAATTTTGTATGAACCTACAAGTATTTTTAGAGGATTTTATATATAAAAATATTTCAGATTTTATATAAATTAGAGGTATTTTAAATGGACCTTCTGTTATATAAAATATTTTTCCAATAAGGCTTTATATGCTAAATGGGCTTCCTATTTACAGTTTGAAATATAATCTATATAAAGTATATTTTAATAAAAGATTATAAATGAGTAGATTTTTAAGTAAGTTATAAATAATTGAGAATTAAATATTTTTCTAAATAAAACTTCTATTAGATTAAATCATAAATGTGACTAGTCATACGTTCTTATTTTACGTAAATTTTGAAAACTTCATATCGACCCTTGGCTAACTGGACATGTTGACATATGGTTTGATGATTTAGAGACCATTGACTCTGGCACGCATTTCAGTGCAAAGCGGGTCCAACGGCGGACATCATTTTTGCCCGAAACTACCGTTTTGCCCCTGTGTCCAGAATTGGACTTAAGGACAGGCAATCCTAGCTAATTTGACTATTCTGAGAACGTTGGTACTATTTATTTCAGCATTCGGAGACTTCTGTATGTGTTGATTGATTGTGGCTCATTGTGTGGTATAGTATTGGTTTCTCCAGCTAAGGATCTCAGGCAAGTGCACTTTCTGATTGCTTTCCGATTCATAGTAGTCTTTTTATTTCATGTCTATACATATATCTTGCTGCTTGTTGACACGCTCGTCACACGGAGTAGTCGGGAAGGGAAATATCTTAGTAGGCATGTGGACTACCCAGAAATATCCCAAGATGTCTATTCGTGAACAATAGCATCTGCACACGGCACGTGTAGATGCCGGATTTACCCCCTAGCCGTTCACATGTCGAAACAGATATTTCACACCACCTAGATAGATGTCTTTTATTAGTTTTTCTTGTTTACTTCTCTATCGTGTTATGTCATCAGTTTCTTAATAGCTTTCATATTCCATAAGCTATTTTCATGTCTTGTTAATTCTATTGTGTTTTGCATTGTCGTCAGTTTGTGTACTTGTTCCATTCCTGACTGGAAACCAACATTTTTCAGGTTTAGCCGCGATCACTCTTAGCATTGGGAAGGCTTGGGTATGCTGAAGTCAAACCTAGAAATGGATAGTAGTTGTAATATTTCATTAACTGTAAAATCTTGTATTTTCTTTAATTATAAATGTTGTAATAAATGTAGAAATGTGAATGAGCAGCAAATGTGATTTTTGAGCATTTATTTCTTGCGGGCTTGACAGCGTTCTACTGCCGACTCTGCGGCGTAGGCTGGCTTGGACACGTCTCGTATCCGGAAAAATGGGTGCGGATCGTGACACCATCTAACAAACTCCCAACAAATCCCAAATAACTACTGGGGTTTCTTAACATCAACTGGGTGTAGCCAAACTAGCGGACAAAACGACTCGGCAGATACGGTTCTAAGAAACAACAATTCTTGTTCCGATACACTAGGTGGAAAGGCCGAATGCTCTGCAGCCAATGGAATCCCCACAATGAAAAAGTGATCGCATCCTCGCCAGAGTCCTCCAGCTCTTCATCTGCTTCAAAACCCACGAAAACTGGGCCAACCTTGGTGATCTCCCACCCTTGGAGGTAGGACAGAACTCTCCTATAAACTGGAACGCCTGTATGCAGCCACTTCCTTCTGTAGTAGCGGCGGATAAAGGCGTCACCAGCAACATGCTCCTCTTTCGAGCCAGGGGTCATCGTATTTGGATAGTGCAAGATCAAACATCACATTAAATAATGGAAAGGCAGCTCCATATGAGGGAAATTGCCCTTCTTACCCGTCTCATGGACCACATTATTTACAAATTCTTTCAGGCCCCGCTTTAGGTTGCACACCATAGCGGGAAGCAAGGCCAAAGGATGACAAAAGACCAGCTTCACAGCCGGCAAGATGAGATTTCTGGCCATCCTCTCCACGGAGCCAGATCTACCAGCAAACACATGGTCTCGAAGCCATATCATCAGATAGGCCGCCAGCACTGCCTTTGAAGACATTCTGTGAATACAATACGAGAAGCAGCTGTAGATGTGCTCGGAGGGCTCCTAGTTCTCATTTTCACGAGGATTTTGTTCGTTGAGTCTCGTCATCTCAACAAGTACCTTTGCATGGGTAAGCCCCTGAAGAATAATAAATCGAACCTTCGAAGGGTCCGTCATGTCTTGTTTGAAGACATAATCCCTCCAAGCAGTCACATGAGGCTGCGTTTTACCTTTGTCCCTCCGCTGGACCAAGTAATGATGGCTCGCCACCTCTTTGAAGACTGTCATCATCTCAGAATTCTTCTCTTCCAAAGCCAGGAGCTCCTTATTCGTAGGGAAGTACTCCTTTGTAACTCCTCTTCCCAAAATTTTGATAATATTTTTTATTTATTTATTTATTGGAATTGAATGGTGATTTTTAGAATTTTATAAATAATTATTTAGTTAATTATTACGGTAGATGACTTTAGCCATGATTGAGTTTTGAAGTACCAGACGACTAGAAATCATAGCACGGATAGTGTAGTAGCGTGCCTTGACTAGTGTATTAGCCAGAGTAGGGAAGGCCGAGTCATAAGTGTGCTATAACTAGAAAAACCAGGCCAAGTTGTGACATGACCCTATAAATGATTTATTTATTGATTGATTGATATTATGATTTTTAGGAGACCTAACTGTGTCAAACTGGACCCGTACCAAGCTTAAGCCCGTGTCGAGCTGTTACGTGTGCAAAGACGCCCATGTAGACGTATAGTGCGTCCAAAGACGTTCATGTTGATATAAATTTTATGCGTATTTTGTACGTAATTTAATGGCCTAATAATTATTTTCTAAAGTAATTTAATAAATAGAAATATAAATATGATAACTAGTTCCTTAGACATACATGTGTATTTTCGGGATTCTAGACTATACATATTTTGGATTTACAACAATTGTTGATTTTTCTTATATGTTATCATTATTATGGTTATTACTATTGTTACTATAATTATTAAATATTATTAGATATTTTGGATTATTTATGAAACAAGTATTAATTGTACGTACATATTTTATATATAAAATCTCTAGATTGGAAAATATGTTATTAAGTTTTTATTAGGATTTAGTATTTGCATGGACATGTATGTATTTATAGTGATATATAGAGATATATAATAACATTGGGTATCCAATATATATATACAGACAATAAAATAAAATAAAAACCCAACCCAGCCAGCCCAACCCAGCCTAACTAATCCCAGCCCATCCCAGGCCCGAGGCCGACCCTGTGCCAAACCGAGCGATCACATCATATATACATATCGAGAACGAGAGAGAGCGAGAGAGAGAAAATCGAAACCCTAAACAATGTCGCAACTTCCCAACGACCCCTGGCTGGAGTCCGACCACGGGCGTGCTCCTTGGGCTGTGCACCGTCGTCGGGAGCAGACGGAGCCGCGCACGCGTGTGCACGAAAACTGTACGATAACAACCGCGCCGGCCCAAGTTCGTGACGGAATTTCTCGTCACACAGCGGATCGTTTGTCGATCCAATTGATCTGGTGTGTTCCCAAACTATACAACTCCGATCCCCTTCAAATAATTCGATTTGTTTTACGTCATGTGCATCGTAAAGCGAGCCCAAAGATTGGCAAAAATTGTCTAAACACAGAACAGTAAACCCGGCCCCAACCCCTGTTTTCGAAGTGAAATTCTGAACCCAATACTAGAAATTTCCAAAATCAACTTAAAGACAGTCCTAGACAATACCTAGGGCTACAGAACCCAATTTACGAAAGTTAATTTCGATGACTATACACCGAGAAATCGATTTTCCAAAGTAACAAAAAACCTGTTTTGAAAATTGTAGAAAAATCATGAAAACCTTCGATAAGACGTGCGTCCCGCCAATCCGGGCGACGTGGTCGCGAACCGAAAGCATCGAAAGGTGTGTATCAGCTTCGCGGATGTGTGGGCTTTGACAAAATTTAAATTGCTCGCGTGTGCACGACAAATTTGATGCGTATTCGTCGAAATTCACCGTATCGACCTCTGTACAAATTTTCTAATTACTTTGTGTACGTTCGTCAGATCGAGACGAAACTTGTGCCAATAGAACTTTATCGTTTTTCTTGTCCTGTATACCAAGTTTGGTCCGATTCTGAGACAGTTGATCGAATCACCATTTTGCGGGCCCCATGATCCGATTCAATGGACGATTTTGTGCACGGTCCGCCGGAATCCAACTTTGGACATACGGTTGTGTTCGTATCATCAAAACGAATTCGTAGACATGTAGTTTGATGACTTTAGAGACCATTGACTCTAGCACGCTTTTCGGTACAAAGCGGGTCTAACGGCGGACATCGTTTTGGTCCAAAATTACCGTTTTTCCCCTGTGTTCAGAATTAGACTTAAGGACAGGCAATTCTAGCTAATTTGACTATTCTGAGAATGTTGGCAATATCTGTTTTAGCTTTCGATGGCAGCTGTGAGAATTGGACTTTATGGCTTACCAGTTGACGATATATTGTTGGTTCTTCGTGCTTCCACCAGGCAAGTATACCTTGCCGAACATATACAGTATTTATATTATTTTTCTTTTTCTCTATTGTTTTTATTTTCATATTGTCACATGATTTCCATATTGTGATTGGTTTGTCCTTGATTGTTTTACTTGTTCTAGATTACGTGTACGTATAGGATATTAGACATTGCTTGATTATTGGTCTTTTCGTGTTACCTTGTCTCATGATTGAGTTGTCAGTTCCTATATCTTGTTCTTGACTCGACTATTCTTGACTGGGAGTATCTTGCATTGTACTACAGTTGAGACACACTATAGATTGAGAGTATCTTACATTGTACTACGACCTATAGCATATATTGATTGATTGATTGACTTGACTTGCGATACTATAAATTGGGAGTATCTTGCATTGTACTACGATTTATAGGAGTCTACTTGACCTTGTATCCTTTAGGAGAGGAGATCGATACTAGAATTGGCTAATCTCGACTGAGAGTATCCTGCTTTGTACGTCAATTGAAATACTATAGATTGGGAGTATCTTGCATTGTACTACAAGCTATAGGAGTTCTGATTGATAGTTAGCCAAGCCTAGTATTATATTTCCACACGACTCGTCATCCTTAGATGTTCTTCTTGCAGTGTTCTTACCTCCATACATGTTATATACTGTCATATTAGTAGGCATGTTTTATATATCTTGCTAGTCCTCTGAGGACCTAATAATCTCTTCAGGTAGCTGATTGCACGGAGTTAGTTAGCTGAGCATGTGGTAGTTGACTTCATCTGCATGATTCAGGTATTTTGTTAGTGTTATTGATTTACTACATTTCTCGTGCCTTTATAATATATCCTGCTTATCAGCTTAGCTTTATAGACTCATATTATTCTTGGAGTCTAATCGGACATATGTGCTAGTGGACTACAAACCATGACTCATACTTGTTCATTCTTGTCTTATATATTCTTGTGGATTGAGATACATTGTAGATTACCATATCAGCCATGATACCATGATCTTGACAGCTTATACGTACTCGAGTCGGGCTGGAGTCCGCTTGATACGTAGCTGGCTTGCTCACGCTCTCGTGTCCCGAAAAGCGGGTGCGGGCCGTGACATCCTCATAGGGCTCAGACCCCCAAGGAAGCTTCGAGACCTGATACATCTCATGTAGTGCCAAGCCTAACTCTCCCACGGGAGTGAAGAAAATACCGATATGAGTGTTGTACATCTCCAGGAGAGCAAGGAACATAGGCCGGTTTATATCTATGCTCGCCGGAGTAGCACGGAGAGCAGCAGTTAGACCAACTTTCCAGAGTTCAGTCTTAAACTTCGACAGAACCCAGAGTGTCAACTCGTCCCACTTCTGCACATAACGACACCAGCCCTCGACCCGAAATCCCCCATTCGGGTACGAAATCTTGGCCCCCAGCATACGGTTGACAAAGGTCGAGGCACTAAAGGCGAAAGTGTTAGAAGGAACATCACTATATATACTCCCAGGATGCAGAGTTCGCAAATGATAAGAGGTTTCGGCTCGCAAAGCGGCTAAGGTATCTTTCTGATTGGAGGTGGTGTCAATCCGGATGATCCTTGCTACTGCCCCTCCCTGAGATGGAGTGAGCTCCCACTTCATCCTCCTCTTGGAAGCAAGACTACGAAAAGCCGTCAAGGGCAATTGATGTTCCACTTATTTGATGTACATGTTCACATCCATCGCCTTAAAGAACCAATCTTCTTTGACCTTCGACACCTTTGGTTCGATAGAGGTCAAACGGTCACCAAACAAGAACTCGGGCTTTAAGAAAGACACATTGTCAGAATCAACCGACTTGAGTTTGCAACTCTCCATCATGAGTTGGAGAAAAGTAAAATATTGATCTCGGATTTGCGTCACTCTCTCCGGAGGCTAGTCCAACATAATGGCAGCCTTGGCCGGGTTGACGACTTCTTCATTAAAGTCCAAACCCATCTGACAGAGCACAGGGTCTAAAAGGACTTCATTCAGTAAAGGGATAGTCATTGTCACTGTCATACAAATAAAGACAAAGTAGTCAGCTAAGAAGACTAAAAGCCCTTCAAAAGTTAGACTTAAAAGCTCAAATGAAGCATCTGAGGCGCATCAACAAATCTGGCGCATCAAATTGGGTCGAAACCCATGCGCACATATAGAATCTCAACAAAGGCGCACACACAGGACCGAGGCCTAGGCGCATGCGCATCATCAGGACTTAAGTTCATGCGCGTCAGCAAAAGGAGCTTCGACGCATCATCAGGACCTAAGTCCATGTACGTCAGCAAAAGGAGCTTCAGTGCATCATCAGGACCTAAGTCCATGCGCATTAGCAGAAGGAGCTTTGGCGCATCATCAGGACAAAGTCCATGTGCGTCAGCAATGGGAAGCCTACGCGTATCAATGGGGATGCGACTGATTTCAGTCACATCCACATGCCCCAATTGTGTTGCAACGAAGTGAAGGACCACCCACCGATCACCGCCGGCCGAACGCCGGCGGGCGTCACTGCGACAACGGGGCGTCCTCCACGTCGACCTCCATGGGCTCCTTGTCCTTGCCCCTTCCTCGGCCAGCACCGCCACGGGGAGTCTTGGGAGCCATCTCTCTAAAGAAGCTAGGGTTTTCGAAAGACTCTAGAGGAAGAATGAGAAGAAGTAGAAGACTCTCTCTCTCTCTCTCCCTCACATACTGTAAAACCCTTAAATTTTTACTATTTTTTAAATAAATTTGGTACTGATTATTATTTTGTATTTGTACGTCGCGTAGTTGTATTGTACGTCGCGCGCAAAATTTTATTTTTCGTAATTGTTCGACGAGTGCGAATATGTGCGAGCGTACATATTTTTTTTAGAATTTTTTTTTTCTATTTTTATAGTTTTAAAATAATATACATATAAATTATTCTTGCTATCGTACCAAAATTTTCTAAGTTTGCTATTTTAATTATAAAAGTCTTTCATTTATAACAGTTATTAATAATAAATAATATTCTTCGTGCATACATATATTTCATAAATATTTTATTAGTTTATTTTTAAATAATAATGTAATTTTCGAAATTATTATTATGAGTATTTTTAGAAGATATATTTTGAAATTATTGTGGCAATTTAAATCTTTGATTAGATTTTATGGATTTGATTTAAATAGTTTAAATTTAAAGATAGAATTTATATTTAATTTGAGTTTAGATTATCTAGATTTAAATTGGAATTTGGATTTGGATTGTTGTTGATTGAATTGATTTAAATTAATATGCGATTTATCTATAGGAGATTTAAAACCCCTAATCCTTATCCTAATGGGATTCCCACCTCCTATAAAAGGAGAGGTACTTGCCCTCTTTTTCCATGAATTCTCCACAATCATCTCTAAAATAATTTCCACCATCCTCAACAGTGCCGTGCATCGTGTCCGTGTTCCCCTTCCCATCTACTATCTTTTATTTTCTAATATAAATACAGAAATTCTCTTCGCGTCCGACATGCCGGACACCCCGTCCCGCCACTCAACCCCTGCTCTCCTATCTACCCACAATTCTACAGACCAGGCGACGCCGTACCACCGCGGCCATCGCCGCCACCTGTTCTCCCCCATAGACCCCTATCTCCATCACCACCACTGCCACAAAGCAAATTCGGTGACCACTAACTACCAACCACCATGTCCGACTCCAACACACACCATCGTCACCAACACCAAAACTTCACAGAGACCACCACCACCGCCTCCACCTTGTCCCGGCCACCCCGGCCAAATGCCACCAACACCAACACCTACCCAGCCACACATGCCCTGACCTATGCCTACACATTCACCATGACCACCACGATCACTCCTGCACAGCCCCAACCCCGGCTGACCTCGTTGTGGCACCATCACCATCACCACCACATTGTCACCCCCACCGCGACCAGCGTCGCGGCAACCCGACAACCACTTTCTAAACAAACACCATAAAAGAAAATAAACCACCGCCCATACCACTCACCTCCGTCCTGGCCTCCGCGACCTCGTCCCCGCACGGTGACCGCTCAGCCGCGACCAGCTCACCGCACCACCCTCGCGTGGGTCCTTCTGCGGCCAGATCTGCCGCCCTGGACTTCCGATCGCCGCGCCCGTCCGCCAACGAGCCCCACCGAGAAAACCCCCGCAGCCGCCCCTGGCGTTCGCCTCCACTGCGGCCACCGCCGCGGCAACTCATAACCACCGCCACCCGCCTCGACGCCTGGCCGACCTCTCCGATGCAGCCCCCCGCGACCTTCCTCCTCGCCGCCGGTGGCCGAGTCCTCCACTCGCGCTACCATGTCGTCCGCCGGAAAGACCGCATCCCTTTCTCTCCCGACCGCCTCCGCCTCCACCGCGAGCCAGTCTCTGTCGTACTCCGCCCCACCTTGCCAGCCCCCAGTCGCCGACTCTCCCCCTCTTCCTTCCTCCGACTCTCCCCTTCTCTCAGCTTCTCCTCTCTCTCTCTCCTCCGCCTTTCCTCGGCTTCCTCACCTCTCTTATTTTTTTTAAAAAAAAGCCCCTGTTGGCTTGGTGTGTGTGCTCTCACAAGAGAGAGAAGCCCCTCACTTCCTTATCATTATTATTCTCATTATCATTATTATTATTATATTTCTACTATTTCCTATTTTGTAATTATATTTACACCATTAGTATTACTCATAATTGTTATTATTATTATTATCATTATTATCATTATTACTTGATTTTGGTTTTCTCCCAGTATATTCGGCTGGTGTTATTATTAATGATAATTTATTATTAAAAATAATATTATTGTTCTTATTATCTTTATTATGATTATTCTTGTTGTTGCTATTAAAATTATTAATTGCTAATATTATTATTTTAGGATTTTTGTAAAAATATTATTTTTCCAACTATTTTCAAATGTAGATTTTACCAAAAATATTACTTTGACAAAATCTATTTATAGTCCTAATTTATCTATTTGTTTTTTTTAGATATTATAAGATATATTGGTCAATAAAAGTAGTCACCAAATTATACTATAAATTTCTAGTCTATTAATTTTGGCTAATAAAAATATGTAGTTTCCTACTAAAACTTTATTTTGACAAATTTAGGGTTTTGGCCTAAAAACTATTTTGTCCTCAAGTATGTAAGTATATAAAATATTTTGGTAACAAAATACAGTTTTTAAGTATATAAATTTTTTATCCAATTCCCTTTGATATTCCTCATGTCCGTGACTAATCCTATTTTTCCTATTTCATCGCCAATTCGGTACTTCAATATGTCAACCCTAACTAATTTGACCGTTCTGGACCCAATGGAACTCTCCGTGCCACCATCAGAGATCACCTTGTGTAGTTGTTATCCGAAGTCGCAGTTCATGCCACATTGATCATTATAGTACACCAGGCATCCTACCAGGCAAGACACCTTGCCATTTGCTGTTTATTTATTTTAGCTCATATTTCATGCATTATTTATTATTTTATTTATCCAAAATAAACTGTGATACATGGCATAACTTGTTAGAACTTACTGTTCAGTTATATTTCCTGCTATGTATTATTTTCTTACACATTAAACCTAGATTTAAGGGACCACCTTGTGTGTTGCATTCATTGGCCTTGACACGTTGTAGCACGAAGTTGTGTGCCGTATGTAGAACATGGACTTGCGTGATTGGATGGCCACCATTACGTATAAGCCGTGCGATAGGATTAACCGCTAATAGAATTGCATGCTAGTTTGACTTAGCGGTTATAAAGGTTTTCTGTTGTGGATACAACATAGTAGGCATTGGACGGGGAGGACAATTCCTTAGCGTATGGGCTACTATGCATTTTCTCTTGTGACCCGGAAGCTCCGCTGGAGATACGGGATTGATGACCTATGATTACTGACGGCCACTGGCGTTCTGCGGAACTTCATGCTCTTATTGATTGGGCCTCTAGTACCCCAAGGGGGGACCATGCCGATCCCATTTTAGCCAGGGCCCATGCGTAAGAAGGATTGTTCTTAACTACATTTCACTTAGAACGGTTAGGCACCTTTATCCGTTAGGTACGAGTACTTTTGGTTTGGGTACTTGTATCACTTGTATCTGACCATGGCTTGGAACAATAACTTGTTGTGGATTAGTTCGCCACACCTTGTCCTTGTTTGGTTGTAGGTGTGGCTTACTTCTCCGATGAGAAGATATTGAACCTTGTTGGGTCCGGATACCATATTGGATTCATAGCATGGAAAGATACGTCATCGTGAATTAGTTTACCATCTCATATCCTTGTTTGGTTGGGGGGATGGTACGCTAGTTCAATAGGTATGTGTTGGACCATGTTATAATTCAATTGACTTATTTATTTGAGCAATTTATATTCAGTTATATTGTCATGATATTATGTGTCTTGTTATGTCCCTCTGAGGACCTGATTATCTCCTCAGGTGTGTGTTCATGTCTTCCGCAGGTATTCTAGCCGAGGTCGTGGTCTTCTCCATTGTACGAAGATGACGTGTCTTGGATCTATCCTGCTACCTTCGACATTTCCTTTGTATATCATGTACCTCTTCCTTTTATTTTGTTGGTAGTGGATGTGTCTCCACCCAATATATTGTATCAAGACAATTTATTATTATTATATGATATCTTTTATTCATTTATTTTGTGTGGATGAGATTAGTCATGGTTCTACTGTATTTTACAGCTTACGTATATTTATTATACGACTGGCATGTCTACGTTCCTAGTCCTACGTATTTTGGGATTGGGGCGTTACACATACGCCTATTTATAGGCATGAGCCACGCGCGTGAACCGATGAGCCATCTCTCTAAAGAAGCTAGGGTTTACCGATACGACGTACGTCCCGACAAACCGGACGACATGGTCACAAACTATACGCATTCGAAAGGCGCGTATGGATGTTGCCGACGTGTGGGAA
Organism: Iris pallida; assembly: GCA_029216955.1. NCBI lineage: Eukaryota > Viridiplantae > Streptophyta > Magnoliopsida > Asparagales > Iridaceae > Iris > Iris pallida. Next base: position 13,335,191 of record JANAVB010021000.1, on the reverse strand, counting down.
CTGACGGAACTCGATTTCGTTGCACGTGTGCGATAAAATAAGTGCGTATCCGTCAAGATACCCCCGTCTCGACCTTTTGCAAACTTGGCCATAACTTCGTGTACGTTCGTCGTATCGAGACAAAACTTGTGCCAGCAGAACCGTATCAAAATTTTGGTCATGTGTGCTTACTTTGGTCCGATTCTGAGAAGGTCGACCGGAACGCCTATTTGGCGGGCCCGCGACCCGATTCAACGGACGAAATTGTGCACGGTCCACCGAAATCTAACTTTGTACATATGGTTGGGTTCGTCTTCTCAAATCGGACCCGTAGACATATAGTTTGACAACTTTAGAGACCGTAGATACTGGCACGCATTTCGGTGCAAAACGGATACAATGACGGACATCTTTTTGATCCGAAATTATGATTTTACCCCTGTTCTAGAATTAGACTTTTGGACAGACGATTCATGACATATTTTTTATACCAAGAATGTTCTTAATGTTTGTTTCAGCATCCGAAGCCGTTCGTGGATTATGACTTTCTTTTGCTGACGCTTGTGACTGTTGGACTTGCCATTCCCGCACCACAGGCAAGATACCTTGCCACCTTACTCTGTGATTTACTTTATCTTATTTTTAGTTATTTATATTCAGCATTACTTATCTATTTTTAGTATTATATGACTGTGCGTCCAAGTCACACTTGGGTGCAAGCGACTATATCGGTCGTTTACTTACTTTTGTTTTATTCTCTTGCATTGACTTAGCTTAGTGACCACCCATTGATGATGAGATATTGGTATATCTCATACAGCCTTGACACATGTTCATCACGAGTTGTGAGTCACATGTAGGACACGTACTCGCGTAATCTGTCGGCCACTGATACGTATGAGGCGTGCGACGGTTAGGAGTAACTGCCAATAGAATTGCATGCTAGTGGACTTGGCAGTTACTAGAGGTTCCTATGGGACATGAATGTGACCCTACTATGTACTGGGTGGGGAGGGGTGGGGAGGATAGTTCCTTAAAGTATGGGCCACGTATGCACTTTCCTATTTCTGATCCTGCTGGCCTCTGACATTCGAGGAGTGTTATGCTTTGAGGTCCCTGGTATCCCGGTAGGACCATACCTGAGTTTTCTGCAGCCAGAGTGGCCATGCGTTGAAGGTTTGTTCTTAACTGTATTATCACTGTAGAACTGGTAGGCACCCTATTGCATGCATCATTTCTTTTATATTATATATCACAGTTTATATGGCATGGTGTTTTCTTGTATCTTGTTACGTCCCTCTGAGGACCTGGTTATCTTTCCAGGTGTGTGTTCTTGTCTTCCGCAGGTAATCTAGCCAAGGTCGTGATCTTCTCATTTCCTTCGAAGATGACGTGACTTGGATCTTTCTTGCCATTCTCAACAAATCATTTTATTTCCATGGGACACTTTTCTTTTAACTAGTTGGTAGTGGATTTGTCTTCGTCCAACCTTTTGTATAAATGACAAATTCTAGTTGATTTAGATTATCTTTTATTCCTTCATTTTGTGGATGAGATTAGTTAGCCTTGGTTTTACTACATTTACAGCTTACGTATATTTATTATACGGCTGGCATGTCTACGTTCCTAGTCCTAAGTATTTTGGGACTGGGGAGTTATATATTTTTGTGGTGGTCCATGCATGTCGAGTTAGCCGTTTCGGTTACGTTACTGTACCGAACAGGCCTGCATATATGTCACGCCCCGCTCCCGAATAATCGGGTACGGGCCGATGCATGCCCGGCCTACACTACCGTTGACTTTGGCTGAGCGAAGAGTTGGAGAGAAAGCATTTGGTAAGAGCTCTTGATGGTTTTGAATTTAACGGTTGGGAATTCGAAATGAGCTTTGAAGGAATTAGTGAAGGGAAGCTCTGTGTTTAAATAGGGAGTAGATTTGATTGGCTTGCTCGGCCCAAGGAAGCCTATGGGCTAGGAAAGTTTAAAAGATTTAGTTAGGAAAAAACTATAATAAATCTCTATTTAATTTAATCAATACATTAATAGAAATTATTAAGAAAATCACTTAGCCAATCTCAATTATTGGAAAAATATTCCAAAACAATATAGATACCTAAATCATTCAACAAAAATAAATTTTGAAAAATATAAAATGTTCAAAATCTGGAGAAGTGGGGTTACAAATCTATCCACCTTAGAAAAATTTCGTCCTTGAAATTTCAAATGGCATGAATATTAAAATCAATTAGGCACGAGTATAAAATAGGAAGGAATCTATTTGGCATGATTAGGCAAGATAAATAATAAGCGAAACTCGAAACTTACACAAAATGACAAAATCGGTAAGACATGGTCAAAAAATATGATCAGTTGGCATGATTGAGGACAAAATGGCATGAAGATCAAATTTAACTAGGCACGATAGAGAAGAATCTATTTGGCACTACTAGGCACGATAGAGAAGAATCTATTTGGCACTACTAGGCACGACAACATATAATCAAAATGCAAAATGGTTATGATGATAAAATTTAGTTAGGCACGAAGTGGAAATGAATTTAATTACGATTAGGCACGATATTCATAGATAAAGATTTATCAATATTAAGCATGATTTTAGAAATAATCAAAGATAGAAAAATGGCACGACAGTGAAAAATCAGTAAGACACGATAAAAGAATACAATTTGGGACGATTATCGAAGCATGATTAAAATCAATATATTAAGCATGATTAAGAATAAAATGGTACAACGATCAAAACCAACTAGGCACGATTATGTAAGAATGCATTTAGCATGATTAAGAATCTCAAAGGTGATATGATAATGACCGAAAATTAGGCACGATAGGGAACTATTATGGTCAGAAGAAAGTTGTCTGAGGGTTTCTAAGAATAGAATCTTGAGGTTAGAACAGATCAAACAAGTTCCGGCATGGTTCCTCAATGGTGATAAGAGGTCAAACAATGTAAATTCAGGTCATGGATATAGTCTTGATAATATTCGGAACTCATGCATATCCTGAAATCACTTAACCGAGAATTCATGCCTCGCCAGTGTATATCTGGCTGCAGTGAACTCTTTGTCTCCGTGACTCGAGAATGGTAGGTACCGAATAATCTCTAAACTTTACCCATCTCAAATGATATTGACAGAACAAGTGGTCGGGATATGATGTATCTAGGACATAGTCTCAATAGTATCTGAAAACCTATACGTACCTGAAATCACTTCGACTTAGAGCCTATGCCTCGCCAGTGCGCAACTGGCTGCAATCGACCCGTAGTTTCCATGATTCAGATAATGGCTGCAGTGCGCGGCTGCCACGCCATAGTAGGTCACCGAATATTCTCTCAACTTTATCTTTGAAAGTCTTAAAGGAGTATGTTTAATGATTCAAGTTCAAGCAAGATTCATGTCCACTAAAGAGATTCAATCGCAAGGAATCGATATAATACATGTACCTGAGAATCAATTGATCCATTATCAACAGGAAGAGAATCATGAGGTTTGATTTAAGCCAAAAGTATTATCCGTTCGTCAACCTTTCCAAATACTCAATGATCGAGGTTAGAAGCTTACGGATGTGAAGTTGATCAAAATTTGACTATGGCTAGTTGAGTCGAATTCAGGAGAATAAAACGATGAAGTTTCGAGTGGGAGTGCCAATGAATGGAATTGTTATTGGCTCCTATAAATTACTTAGGAAATATTGCCACATACTTGAAGAACAGATGGCAACTCTAGAGGGGGGTGAATAGAGTTATAGCAATAATAACCAATTAAAAAAATCAACTCTTTCACGATCTAAAAATAATCAGAGTAAATGCGGAAAATAATAAGGAGGAAGAGAGCATACGCAAACACAGCCGATTTTAACCTGGTTTCCCTCATGGAGGACTAGTCCAGGCCTGAGAACTCTAGCTCAGGATTAAATCCACTATTTGTGAAATAGTAGTTACACCCCGTGCCTTTACTTCAGAAGAGCACGTCAACTTCTTACAATGGATCGCAGTGGCGATGCTTGGAATTTTTCAAGCTACTTCTTGAACTCTTGCACAAGACTCCTAACTGAGAGATGCTGAGCACTCGAGACTTAGGAAACTTGTGGCTAGTAGATGAGAAGGGTATGGCTTATATTGAGCTTAAGAGAGAAGAGAAGAGAAGATTGGATGATATAAAAATGAGAGAATTCTTGGCCTATTTATAGGTTTTTAACAGGCAGAATTCGGCCAGAATTCTGGTAGGAATTTTCAAAAATTTGGCCGTTGGACAACTAGCAACCAGCCAACCCTAAAAATTAGGGTGCTGATTTTTAGGGGACAGAGTTCGGCCCGAACTCTGTGTGGAGACAGAGTTCGGCCCGAACTCTGTCTCTAGAGCACAGAACTGGTCCAAGGGTCCAATGGGCTAAGTTTGGATGTAGAGCTTTATGGGCTTTGGATAGGTTGTGGGTTGAGTCTCAAGAGCCCAGCATAACTCAGCTTACAATAATTCTAGACTCAATAAAATATAAAAGTACAGACGCAAAAATGACTTGTATTTGCACATGAGCTGTCGTCTGAGCTGTCGTCTGGCTTGAGCAGAATATAGTCGTCGTGTGTCTTATTGAATTATCACAAGTATTATTTAGTCAACGTTATCAATATTTGTTTGACTGTGACTTTGTGTCAACAATCTCCCCCATATTGATAATTGACAAAATAATAGTTGTATATTCAATATCCATACCTGGACACATGTAACGACATAGCTCCCCCATAATAAGTGCCGAGCTTAAGAGTAGCTCCCCCATGAACAATGATGTGAATCTTTGGAGGCCTGTTAATAATATTCTTCCAAAAAGCACATATAAACCAAACAAACAGAATATACATATAACTCCCCCTTTTGGCATTTAGCAATATGAGATAGATAAATGAGAATTGGCAAAACACACGTAAAGGAGAAGAAACTGCATATAAAATAAGATAATGACCGAGAGTCATAATGACATAAAAACTGATAATAGAACTACCAAAGTCTCAAAAGCACAATGCATAATAAGTCTACTACAAAACAAATACATAAAAGTAACTAAAGCAGAAAGACATAATCTAAGATCTCCAGTAGCAGCCTCAAGTAGCAGTCCAAAACCATCAACGAGCACGAGAGGGCCCGGCGTCGTCCGATGGATCAGTAAAGGATCGACGTGGGTCCACAAAAGCTGCATCCGAATCCATGTAGCGACGAACCCAAGGGTCATCAATACGAAAGCCCTCACGATCGGGATCTCGCTCCATAGGAGTGGGCATGGTAGGATGGCGAGACATGGAATACCGGATGTCATGCAGCGAGTTGCTGATAGCACTCATCTGCAATGTGGTCCGATAATCCAGCTGAGTCCAACGATCGTCCTCCAAAGCAAAACGATCTCGGAGCATGGTCTGAATAGACTCGAGAGTAGCAGGAGGAGGAGGAGGATCTTGTCCGAGAGGAGGGGCATCCGGCTCATCCTCAGAATGCTCAGACACGACCGGGGAGCCAATGGCCGCATGAAGCCTCCTTGCCTTGGAGAGAAAGGCAGGGGCAGGTAAGAATGGACACTCATCAAGGGGTACATAGAACGCACGAAAGATCATAGGAAGGTATAAGGCATAAACCAAAGATCTTGGTTTCTTCCTACAGTTGATCATCCAATCCATCATTGTGCGTGGGAGGTTAAAGGGAACATAGAAGTGGAGATGGTACAAAGCTGAAATCTCAAAATAAGTGACTTCATCGGTAGAACCCGCTTTGGGTAGAATGGTGTTGAAAATGATCCGATGAAGCTCATAGAAATAAGGATTGAGGTACTTTGCCAAGAGCTTACGAGGACGTGTGTTAGGGCTACACAGGTCGTCCTTGAAGCTCTCTAGAGAAATTCCTTCGGGAAAGATAAAGGATCTAGCTTCAACAAGCTTCTCCCAAGAATTAGGCTCAATAAGGTCAAGATATTCGGCCAATTCAAAATCATCAAATGAGATATCAATACCCGCAACACGTGAATAGATGCGAGTATCATCATGAGTCAAATTGTAATAAAACATTTGTATGGCACTATGATAAATGACCGAATTAGAAGTAACGAGTTCATCAAGACAAAGGTCATTAAAGAGTGCATCATATTGTGAGAAAATTGTAAAGTTTATGGGGTGTCCCGCAAACACCGGACGTGTCCGAAAATCATTAAACCACTCATTTGATGCGTCTAGTGATATAAAAATCCGATCGTCAAAAGTGTTTGGATCACGTGGACGTGGAGGATTGAACAACGGATGGGTTTGTTGTTCAATACCCGGTGCAACGGGTGGTGCAACGGGCGGCTCAACGGGAGGAGGAGCATTCGACGAGGACGCACCCTCGGTCCGAAGTCTCTTCCCACGGTTGAGCAATCGTGGAGCCATAACACAATAGATAGATAATAAAGAAATTTGAGATATAGAAAAGAAAGGAGTTATACCTCAAAAAGTGAAAGATTATGAAAGAGAATTGAAAGTTGAGCCTCCTCCTTGAGTTTGGGGAAGAATGGAGCACAAGAGAGGAGAACTACTAGGGTTAGGGTTTTGAGAGTTTTGAGTAGGAGAAGTAGAAAAGATGGTAAGAAGGAAGAAGAGGGAAGAGAAACCGAAATTAAGAGGAGGGTTTCTCTTGGTCGGGTCAATTAATGACCATTGGATCAACAATTGGATCAACGACTGAGCCTGTTCCTGGTTCTGGAACAGGCAGGCCGAATTCGGCCCGAACTCTGGTAGGGGCAGAGTTCGGCCCGAATTCCGGATCCTGGGGACAGAACAGGAATCAGGCTGAGTTGAGTCAAAAATTGGTTAAGTAAAGATAAAAACCAATATATTACATGAGTATAAGTACAGAAAAAGATCCAATAAGTAAATAGATGGATAGCAGATAGTGAGTTCAAAGCAGTAATATGAAGTTTGAAAAATTAGTATTTCAGCAAGTGATAAATAAAAAATGAACCGTGTAATAAACAAGGAATTATATCATAATTCAATATTTTGAAGCTACCATGGGTTAGCTGTAGGGGCCGGATCCCAGCTAGCGGTAGTCCTGAGGACTAGTGTACCGTGTCGCTTAGGCTTTTACGTCTTGTTGTCAGAAGGACACTTTCGGCTTGTACCCATAGCTAGTTCATCATAAGAGAATCCCAATATATTCGATATTTACGCAGGTTTATTTTTAATTTATAACAGCTTCATCTAAAATTCCAAGTTCACGACAAAGAAAATTGAAGCGCTCTTCGGATAATGGTTTGGTGAAGAAGTCTGCTAACTGATGATCAGTGTCAATAAATTTTAAGTTAATCATGCCATTTTGCTGATGATCACGCAAAAAGTGGTGTCGTATCTCAATGTGCTTCGTGCGTGAGTGACAAATGGGGTTCTTAGTCAAGTTTATAGCACTAGTGTTGTCACAAAAGATTGGAATATGCATGAAAGATAAATTATAGTATTCAAGGGTTTGCTTCATCCACAGAATTTGTGCACAACAACGCCCAGCTGCTATGTATTCAGCTTCTGTTGTGGATAGTGCGACAGAATTCTGCTTCTTGCTAAACCAAGAGACTAAAGCCTTTCCTAATAAATGACACGTGCCGCTCGTACTTTTATGGTCGACCTTGCATCCGACGAAGTCAGCATCAAAATAACCAATGAGGTCAAATGATGTTGACTTGGGATACCATAGGCCCACTGTAACCGTACCTTTAAGGTATCGAAAGATACGCTTAACCGCGGTCATGTGTGATTCCTTAGGATTAGCTTGATATCTAGCACACAGGCAAACGCTAAACATTATATCAGGGCGACTAGCAGTAAGATAGAGTAAACTGCCTATCATACCTCGATACTTACGTTGATCTACGGGTTTGCCACTATCATCTGGTTCAAGTTTGGTTGAAGTAGCCATAGGAGTGCTGATTGGTTTGACGTTATCAAGGTCGAATTTCTTCAGCATGTCCTTTGTGTACTTCGACTGACAGATGAAGGTTCCATTTGACATTTGTTTGACTTGCAGCCCGAGAAAGTAGTTGAGTTCTCCCATCATGCTCATCTCAAACTCGGTCTGCATACACTTGGCAAAATCTTGACAAAGGGTTTCATCAGTAGAACCAAAAATAATATCATCTACATATATTTGTACTAAAAGAATAGTGTCTTTGAAAGACTTTATGAAAAGTGTAGTGTCAATTTTCCCTTTTGAAAAACCTTTCTCATGTAAGAAGTTGCTTAGCCGTTCATACCAAGCTCTAGGGGCTTGTTTGAGGCCATATAGCGCTTTCTTTAGCTTGAACACGTGATCGGAAAATTTGTAATTTTCAAAGCCAGGGGGTTGTTTTACATAAACTTCCTCCTTAATAAAACCATTCAAGAAAGCACTTTTAACATCCATTTGAAATAATTTAAAAATTTGAAAATTTGCAAATGCACAAAGCATCCGAATGGATTCTAATCTAGCAACTGTAGGAGCGTAAAAAGTGCTTCAAAGAAAGAGTCATCTCATTCATAAGTGGCCCGCTTTACGCCTAACAGAGCGGGTAATTTCTTTACGCCCAAGACAAGGCTAATTGTATTACGCCTAAGCAGATTGACCTTTTTACGCTTGGGTATACACCGGTGATTTTACGCCAAGGACTGAGCAACCTCTTTCACGCTGGACAAAAGCTATCAAATCTCGCATTTAATGCAGACTTTGACATGAAGATATCAATGATGGCATTTACCACAGGATTCAATGGAATTTGTCTCATACAAAGACCATTGTTGTCGTTTATAGAGATCGAGCTACTTTACGCTCACTGAATGGTTTCTTTTACGCACGGGGTTTTACATGAGTCCTTACGCTCATAAGAAACAATGTGTGCGTGAAGTCTATTTGAGCCATTTTACGCTCAAGGTTATTCGATAACCACTTTACGCTGGAAACCTATGACAGAGCTAGTTTACGCTCATCTTTTTACGCCCGATTCGTTCTGGCCAGTTTGGAACGTGGTGTGCCTACGTGGTCTTCATGCCACCTATTTCGAAGAACGTGTGTACATGTATCCTATTCTTACTGAAATGATGGGACACGTGTCAGCATATACAGAGGATGATTCTGATCGTGGAGGGCAGTTGTTAGCATAAAGACAGATGTTGATGCTTTTTTACGCAGGAAAGCCCCAGTCTATAAATAGACTCATTTTTCTCATACACACAGACAGACAGGGAGAGACAGGAGAGAATACAGAGATCAGAGCTTCGAGATTTTGATTCTCTAGAGCATCCTTCTTCAACTTTTCTTCCAGAACAAAGTGAAGCAAAGCAGGAAAGCATTCGGCCTCGCCATCAGTGCCCAAGTACGTCGATACCTTTCTGGTGCATTAGTTCTTCCAAGTTGTTCTACTTCAAGCAGTGATCTTCATCATCATCATATGGTCCAAGGAACAAAGTGATCGTTTACGAATCAGACTTCCATATCAATACTTTTCCAGAATCAAATTTGTACTTCTCGTACTTTTCTTCTTGTTTTTGTTTTCAAAAGCCAATTCCTCCAAGGCATTTTGTTAATCGAAACAAAAATGGCGACTCTGCTGGGGACGACCTTCTCCTCTGACGAGGAGGTGATTCAATATGATGATGTTTCGGTCGGTTCGACCAAGAAGACTCTGGTGGTACACTTCGACCAGACTGCCTATGAAGAAATGCTCCGAACTGGGGGTGGTTCTCGCCATTCCAATGTTCAAAAGTCTCGCAAAGCACGAAAAGTTTGGATTTCCAAATCCAAAGTGATTTCTGATCTCTCTGCTGCTTCTGATGACAAAGGGATTCTTCCCACTCCTGTCGTAGGGGCTCCCGTTCATAACGAGGCAGTCCCTACTTCAAAGTTGCACTCGAAGTGTGACGATTTTTCTCCCGTTTGTAACGGTGAAGATAATCAGGTTTCACACCCACTGCGTAAAAATCAAGTTTCACGCTCAGTGGGTAAGAACCAAATTTTATGCTCAGTTCATAAGAAGGAGACTCCCATTCGTAATGGGGCAGACTCTAAAGCTTGTGCTTCTGGGTGTAAGAATCAGTCTCCCGTCGGTGACGTGGTAGGCCCAAATAAATTACGCTCCTCGCGTAAAACAAAATCTCCCGTTGGTAACGTGGAAGATAACAAGATTTTACGTTCCATGCGTGAAGATCAATCTCCTGTCTATGACAGTGTAGATGAAATTCACAATGATGCTCACATGTCGAATGTGAATGTATCTAAACGTGTGCAGCATAAAAATATTGTTGGTACAACTTCTGTTCTACACCAACAACCTTCTTATACTGCTTTACGCAAGGTACCAAATTTACAAATCACACGCCAAGAAAATGGAGTCCTGCGTGCTAAATCTCAAGATTTACGCACACAACTCCAAACGCGTAGAAATGTACAAATTGGTTCTGCGAATGCAGCCAGTAATCTTTTTTATACACAAGGGACTAAACGTTTTTCTACCCCCAATGTAGTAAAGAAGAATGCTTCATCCACTCCTTCTGATTTACGCGAATTGCTAATACAAAAGCGTAAGAATAGACAATCTCCGGTGACATTCCCCCAAGAAAAACATCTTTGTGAATACCACCAGGTTGTGATCAACTGTTGTTGTTCGGCTTCAAGACGATTAGTTTTTGATCGATTGAGTTTCAATGTACCTCCACATCAAGCTGAAGACCAAGAACATGAGTTGCCATATGTGTCAGTCAACATGGCATCTCATACTAACAGAGGACGACATCCCAGACGGAACACGTCCCAAACTCCAAGTCAACAACAGTTCAACAGGCTTCTTGATCCCTTTGAAGGAGTATATCAGAATACTCGATCAAGAAGACGAAGACAATTGCAGACTTCTGATTCAGAGGCTGGGTGTACTCAATCTTTTGAGTCTGATACCGATAGCATGGATTCGTACTTCTATACAAACCCTTCTGTATCTTCATGAGAGGTTGAATCCTACGCTGTTGGAGATGAACCAGAGACGTCATCTGCTAATACAGAACTGTAGGAACCCTAGAGGGAGGGTGAATAGGGTCAAGCTAACTAATCAAGCACTTAGTACAAGCTAATTGGCAATTTAAAAATATAAGTGCAAGAGAAGAAGCAAACCCAATACCGACACCCGATGTATCCTGGTGTCCTCCTCAGAGGCAGTCCAGTCCCGAAACTCTCTCCGGCTTTAATCCACTATTTGAGCAAATAGTTACACACGAGTTTGGATCCGAAGAACTCGCCAACTTCTTACACAAGAGCTTTAATCCGAAGGGCTCTCCGACTTCAACCGAGAGTTTGGATACGAAGACTCCCCAACTTCAACCGAGAGTTTGGATACGAAGACTCTCCAACTTCAACCTTTCACAATAGGTTTTGATCTCCTTATACATTAGGATGAAGATCTCACTTTTCAACTCAATAACTCTAACACAATTTGTGAATGGCAAATGAAAGCTTTGTAGAGTTGTTTGTGGATAGGCTTTGGTGGTTTAGAAATTTTTAGGCTCAAAGCATCAACCTTGAATGAAGGGGTTCAAGGCTATTTATAACCAAAGCATTGAAAAGAGCCAAAGGCAACTTTTCAATCAGCGAACCGGCATACCGTCGGTATGATCCGGCATACCGGCGGTATACCGGTCTGGAATGCAACGGCTAGAAATATAGCCATTGGGATCATTTATTGCTCAGAATTCGACCGTTGGAATTTGAACATTACTGAATCGGTATACCGTCGGTATGGACCGGTATGCCGTCGGTATGCCGATTTTGTAGACAGAAACTTTCTGTGAACAAAAACCGGTATACCGTCGGTATACACCGGTATACCGTCGGTATGCCGTTTTTCAGCAGAAAACGATCCTAGGCTTATTTCTACCCTAGCTTTCGATTTTGCCATCCATTTCTTGTGTTTACAATTATCCCTAAGACTCATTACAGACTACAGATATACTTAGGCAGGTGCAGGCTTCTTCAGAGTCTTGAAATAATGATGGCATGGCTTGGCTTCTTCCTTTGATAGGTGCTGGCTTTTTTCTTGGCGACAGCAGTCCAAAGATATCCAGTTTGTGAAAACTGAATACCTTTCGGGGGCTTCGCCCCCGAACCCCCGACGAGGGGCGCTGCCCCCTCGACCCCCGTCTGCTGACCGGGCAGCGGAACCCCCGGTGCGTGGCTCCAGAGATGTCGTCAGGTGGTTCAGAAAAATCTTGTGGGATCCATCGTCTTTGGCCCACCATGATTTCTTCCTTGCATATGTCCACATCGATCTTGCTTATTATTTTTCTGCATGTACATGTTAGACGAACAAAGCAATATACATAGAAGCAAGTATGATAAGTTTAATGCACATTAGGACAATGCTGAGTTTAAGTATAAGTGCTAAGGTGATAGCATAAATGTTAGTGATATAATAATAATTAAACTTAATTGAATAACCGCAATCAAAAACATAGTTTTGATTTTGGCAACTCGATTAAATTTAAGATAGAAAGCTCATATCACTAATATGTAAGCCAATAGGCACATATCACTAAAGGTATAAGTATAAGTAGAAATGCTATAGCGATAGTATGAAGATTAGTGATAATGAAATGCTAAACTTAACATATTAACCATATTCAAAAATATGATACCATCATTGGGCCAACAATCTTCCCCTTTTTGATTATGGCAAATCGGTTAAGTTTAGTATGGACATAATAGATGCATGTATCACTAATATACAAAAGATATAAGCAATATCACTAAAAGCATACTACTTAGATTACTTATAAAAGCATACTTAAACTTACTTCTCCCCCTTTGACATGTTCAAAAATAGGCTCCCCCGTACTAAGAGATAAAATAAAATCAATCTTAAGCATAGAAATCAGAGCATGGGAAAGTCATAGACAATCATGATCAAAATATACTAATAAAAAACAATGGAAGAAGGGTGTAATGACAAATTTATAAAGCTACATTGCCAATGTAGAACATCAAATTGAGAATAGCTTGTCAAAACACAATATAGTTGGTAAAACTAAATAAATTTGAAAAATAAGAAATAAGTAGTTTACCAACTTGAAATCCAAGGAATAAATCCAAAACACAATAGGATATGAAATATTGCTCTAGTTTTGGAAGAGAACTATGAAATAAAGGATTTCAAACAAAAGCCATGAGGAATAGATAATTGCAACTAATAGATACCAATTGAGATATGACATAAAATAAACTTGATCCCAATTGAAAAGATGTAAACTTGAAACATTGATCAAAGAAACCATTAATAATCATAATTGTCCACAAATAAATAGTGGAACAAAATAAAAGAATGATCAATGTAAAATATTGCAATTGATATAAAGTAATCTCATTATTTTTAAAATCTATATGCTTATCCAAGTTCATGCATTTAAACTCAATTACCTTATCATGCTATATGAATACCCTTTAGATAAACATGAAGGTAAAGGAGAAAAATACTTGAGAAAGAGAAATTCAGTCGACTTGAATGCTCCCCCTCAAAGTACTACCAAAGGTGATAAAAATCATAAATTTTGGATAAGTCCTCAACAAGGAAAGCCAAATCAATTAAGCATATAAGGAAAGCCAAAGTAATGAAAGCACAATAGTCATCAAGATAAGATATGAAAGTTAATATTAACAAGATGACTTATTCAAACCATATGAAAGAGAGAGATAAGATAATAAGGACAATTACATACACTCTCATAAACCCTTCAAAATAAAAATATCATGACCTCAATCAATAAGATATGAAATAGAAGAAAATATGGGTCCATGATGAACTAGGTATACGACATATTAAAGGGTATAAATAAATAGAATCAATTGATTTGCTCCCCCTCAAAATATGCGTATCTAGTTCCAAATCACTTATAGCATAAAATAGATAACGACAAGATCTAGGGGTAAATCAACTATGGATTTCTCCCCCTTGCTCGATGCATATAAGGCTACAATATCGTCAAAAGACGAATAATATCATCTTTAGTCAAGAAGAGACGTACAATTAATAGCCACTAAAGATGAAAAATCAAAAGAATATTCTAATTAAGCACATATAATCAAAAGATGGCATACATTAATCTATATAGAAGTATCTCATATTTAAATATGATAGATCAATGTATGTTATCCTTTGAGAAAATGTCATCATGAAAAAAAAAAAAAGTCAATTAAGAACAATCATGATGATAGACAGAATATAGCTCAAAAATAAAAAATAGAATAGAAATGAGACTCAAATATCATGTCCATGATTATCTAATTAAGAAATAATCAACCAATTTATTGCTTTGCATGGACTAGGTATGTTTTATCACATATGTACCTATCAACCGGGTGATATCCAAACTTTGCTACTTCTAAATGAAAGACCAATAAAGTTCAAATAGCAAAGGTTATATGTGATAAACCATGAGTAGTCAAATTAGAGTAATAAATTGACTTGATATTTACAAAATTAGATAGTTTAGGACTACTCAATCATTAGGATCATTCATAAAGAAAACAAATAAATAAATATGATCTAATGAATCTCATCAAGAGAAAAACACAAATCCAAAAAAAAAGTCTCATAAACTAACATGAGAAAGAGTCAATCTCATTTAAATAATTACAAGTTCAATAAAGAAGAGATGTAAATGATAATATGATAAAATCATGAATCAAAAGTGAGAGAAATTTAAGAGAGACTTGCTAAAGACTAGTTATGGAAGAGAGTTAAAACAAGGAATCACAAACCTCTAAGAGAAAACAAGATTTAATAAAGAATTTGTAAAACTAGTTTTAGAGATTAAGCATATCACAAATCTTGTTTCTGTAAACTAGCATATCATATATAGATTGAAGTATAGGAATATAGCTAGATGTGTGAAAGTGAGCCAAAATTATATAGCTTAATAATATATCACAGATAAGCAAACTATATAATCTAAATAAGATTAATGAGGGAAGTCGTTAACAAGATAAATGTGCTCATTAATTCTTAAGTCACTAACACTAAAAAAAATTTGCTTAAGCAAAGAGTTCTCAATAAGTATAATACATCTTGAATGATCAAAATGATTCATAGACTCTTTACTAAGATAATCATGAAAACATAATAAAATAAATCTCTTTGCCAAGTGTTGATATTAACCCAAGATAATAAAATGATAGATCGATCTAGAGAATGCAAAATACTATAGCCATTATAAAATAAGTATATTCTCTAGAAATGGGAAAATCTCAACACAAAAGCTCAAACCATAATAGCTAAAGTCATAAGAAATATGATGTAACAATTACATATATTCTCATGTGCTACAAAAACCATTGGGCAACAATAATTCAAGAAGAAGTATAAACCCAAGGAATGAGCAAAGAAAGATCATTAAGATCATGAAAGCTAAATGCTAAAGATATCAAGAAGTACATTTTTCAAAGAACTTTCATAGTGCACCATAGTAGGATATAAAGAAGATATAGATTTGAAAATGTGCACTAAAAATGGAGGTAAATATAAAAACAAGACAAAGCACAAAACCATGTGATTCTTAAAAGAACTTCCATAAATAGTCAAGTGCAATACATAAACAAATATTTTCTCTCACCATCCCAACTTAAAGATATAAAACAAATGAATATCAAAAGCTAGGAATCATTTATATATATATATATATATATATATATATATATATATATATATATATATATATATATATATGAAACTATATATATATCATGAAAGGGCATAAATAAAAAGATCAAAAATTAATTAAGAACATGTATCCATAAAGTCAACCAAAAAGCTAAAAAGACATCATTAAAAGAAAGCTTTAAGGAAGAAGCATATTGATTCAAAAAGAGATACACAAATTTGATCAAAAGAATTAATAGCTAGAGTATGAGTTAAGCACAAGTCTAGAAGTAATTCAAGTTAATATAAAACTTTAGCTTAACTCATATGCCTACATAAAGGTATTTATACAAAAATAGATATCAATATAAGAGATACATGAACTATATGTAAATGAAATATAGTCATGTATCCTTAATGAATATTTGAGAAACCATCACAAATTCAAAAGCATGTATAAATAAACTTTATTAGGCAAAGACATAATTGATTCTCAAGAAGATAATCAAGATAAAGTGTGAGAATCAATGATGAATATATTATGCAAGCACAAGATTAAAAAGTAGTATAAGTATATACTTGTCACGTAATAAGAAGCTTGTGCTAAACACATATATTCGCAAATACCGATTTAAAGAAAATATTACATATTAAGGAGAAATCGGTAAGAAGTAACTATTCTCAAAAAATTTAAAGACGGAGAGTTAAAATCATATTAACTCAAATCAAAATCAAGCTCCTATGGACTAGAGTTATATACATGCTTTATAAATAAGGATTAAGAATAACGAGCATGCATAATAAAAGTGTCACACTAATAGAGAATGAGTGATAAACTACATAGTGTGAACTAAACATTTAAGCCAAGTAACTAGTCATGCTAGATAAAAGAAATAATAAGAAAAATTAAACTAAGCATGCTAGTATTATATCTCACATTGATTTATACAATAAGCAACTAAGAATATCAATGTGAGCTAGTAGCAAAACATCAAGAGAAATATGCTAGATTCTACCAATATAAACTATTTGAAGAGAATCGTTTAGCATGTTATCAAAGTGGCTTTAGTGGCCACACTTGTGTTGGTGCAATTGCTTGAAAGATGACCTTTGAGCTTTGCAACCACCAACACGCTCCTTGGTGCTATGTCCCGACAAAAGAAGCTCCACCTACAACATTAGATGAAGACTTTGGTATCCAAAGAAACTTGGATCCATATTTATTAGCTTTAGGGACCCATATAGCACTTACTCTAGCATTGGTAGTGTAGGTCCTACGAATAGGGCATGTAAAGCTCATGTGTCCAATACGAGAGCAATAGAAGCATCTAATGCTAGTGTGTGCACATGTATCAGAATGAGCAAGGTTATGAACATGTGACATACTAGAATGATGAATGTCTCTAGAGTGAGCATACATGGATTTGGTCTTAAGAATATCATGTTCTAATATCAAATCATCTGCAGACAAGTAAGAGAATCAAATTTAACATTTAAAGCATTATTCTCTTTTTCAAATAAAATAATTCTAGAAATAAAAGCATAATTTTGTTTCTTTAAAGTGTCAATAGAAGAATCATGCAAATAATTTAGCTCATGTGTTTGCCTCTTAATATCTTCTATTGATGAGGAAAGAGATTTGATTTTCAAAATTAAAGCCTCATTCAAACTCTTTAAAGAAACACATGATGAGTTTTGAGAATCAAGTCTAGATAATAAAACATTGTTTTCATTTCTCAATAACTCATTAGATTCTTCTAAATGAACAACCTTTTCAGAAAATTCTTCATTGGTAGAATGAAGGTTGTCAAGAATCTCTAAGGATTGTTTAGCCATGGCTTTCCACTTAGAGCATTTCTTGCATTTAGAAGAAACATGATTGTCTATGCTACTAGAAATAAAACCCTCTTTATCGGAGGAGGAGTAGGAGGAATACGATGCCATAGAAAAAATAACAAGGATCTACTCTAAGGATGTTAAGCCTAACATTAGAGTCCTAGCTCTGATACCAATTGTAGGAACCCTAGAGGGGGGGTGAATAGGGTCAAGCTAACTAATCAAGCACTTAGTACAAGCTAATTGGCAATTTAAAAATATAAGTGCAAGAAAAGAAGCAAACACAATACCGACACCCGATGTATCCTGGTATCCTCCTCAGAGGCAGTCCAGTCCCGGAACTCTCTCCGGCTTTAATCCACTATTTGAGCAAATAGTTACACACGAGTTTGGATCCGAAGAACTCGCCAACTTCTTACACAAGAGCTTTAATCCGAAGGGCTCTCCAACTTCAACCGAGAGTTTGGATACGAAGACTCCCCAACTTCAACCGAGAGTTTGGATACGAAGACTCTCCAACTTCAACCTTTCACAATAGGTTTTGATCTCCTTATACATTAGGATGAAGATCTCACTTTTCAACTCAATAACTCTAACACAATTTGTGAATGACAAATAAAAGCTTTGTAGAGTTGTTTGTGGATAGGCTTTGGTGGTTTAGAAATTTTTAGGCTCAAAGCATCAACCTTGAATGAAGGGGTTCAAGGCTATTTATAACCAAAGCATTGAAAAGAGCCAAAGGCAACTTTTCAATCAGCGAACCGGCATACCGTCGGTATGATCCGGCATACCGGCGGTATACCGGTCTGGAATGCAACGGCTAGAAATATAGCCGTTGGGATCATTTATTGCTCAGAATTCGACCGTTGGAATTTGAACATTACTGAATCGGTATACCGTCGGTATGGACCGGTATGCCGTCGGTATGCCGATTTTGTAGACAGAAACTTTCTGTGAACAAAAACCGGTATACCGTCGGTATACACCGGTATACCGTCGGTATGCCGTTTTTCAGCAGAAAACGATCCTAGGCTTATTTCTACCCTAGCTTTCGATTTTGCCATCCATTTCTTGTGTTTACAATTATTCCTAAGACTCATTACAGACTCCAGATATACTTAGGCAGGTGCAGGCTTCTTCAGAGTCTTAAAATGATGATGGCATGGCTTGGCTTCTTCCTTTGATAGGTGCTGGCTTTTTTCTTGGCGACAGCAGTTCAAAGATATCCAATTTGTGAAAACTGAATACCTCTCGGGGGCTTCGCCCCCGAACCCCCGACGAAGGGGCGCTGCCCCCTCGACCCCCGTCCGCTGACCGGGCCACGGAACCCCCGGTGCGTGGCTCCAGAGATGTCGTCAGGTGGTTCAGAAAAATCTTGTGGGATCCATCGTCTTTGGCCCACCATGATTTCTACCTTGCATATGTCCACATCGATCTTGCTTATTATTTTTCTTTATGTACATGTTAGACGAACAAAGCAATATACATAGAAGCAAGTATGATAAGTTTAATGCACATTAGGACAATACTGAGTTTAAGTATAAGTGCTAAGGTGATAGCATAAATATTAGTGATATAATAATGATTAAACTTAATTGAATAACCGTAATCAAAAATATAGTTTTGATTTTGGCAACTCGATTAAATTTAAGATAGAAAGCTCATATCACTAATATGTAAGCCAATAGGTACATATCACCAAAGGTATAAGTATAAGTAGAAATGCTATAGCGATAGTATGAAGATTAGTGATAATGAAATGCTAAACTTAACATATTAACCATATTCAAAAACATGATACCATCATTAGGCCAACAAGAACAACGTCTCATTGCTGTTGAACAATCACTGAAGGATATGCTTAATATGGTGCAAAGCATGCATCAAATAATTTTGAATCAGCAAACTGCTCAACCGACAGTAGTGACACCGGCACCAGTAGCAGCACAAACTCAAGATAGTCAAGGGGCTGAAATACCTTTGAACATTCAAGAGCCTGCTGCTAATCAAAATTCTGCATCCCCGGATCCCATCATTCCAGAAGATGTACCACCTCCAGTGGGGGTCATGGTGCATCCAACGACTACTCAGTCAAATGTGCTTCCTCAAACCAATGAAGCCATTCAAGCAGTGCGTGAACTTAAAGCACAGTTTGAAGTTTTAAGGCACAAAGATCAACTCCAGAGGCTAGGAATTAAGCAACCTTATCCTCCTCATTGGAATGATGTACCCTTTCCACCGAAGTTCAAACCACAATCCATGGTTTTGTTCGATGGAAAAGCATCTCCCAGTCAATATATCAACTACTTTGATATTATGACTGTACATTTGCAGAAAAATGATGCTCTTCTCACTCGAGTGTTCATCAGATGTCTGACGGGTTCAGCTTACGACTGGTATCGTAGCTTACCTGATAACTCTATTTCGTCTTTTGACGAATTCAAAGCAATGTTCCTCTCCCGCTTCTATAAAGGAGGTATGGACATGAACATGTCCTCCTTGATAGAAATCAAACAAAAGGAGAAAGAAGATACTCGGACATTCATTGAACGTTTCTGACAAGCTACTCTAAAGATGCCTCCTGGTATACCAGATTCAGCGTTGATTGACACGTGCAAGATGAATCTGCGACCATCCATCGCTGTCTTCACAGGTTCCCAATTCACAGATTGGGCTTCGTTCATCATAGCAGCAGTTTCTGCCGAGACCAATGGTAGGTTGGCTCGCGAACATGGGATGATTTTCGCTTCAGAAGATAAAGGAAAGAAAAATAATCCTGGCAATAATCCCGGCAATCGTAATGTGAAAGGAAAAGATACTCTTATGGTCAATCTTTCCAAGAACAAGACGACATCAAGCAATTAAGAATCTGCCAGGCCAAAAGAAGAATACTCCTTTGACGAAAGCGATATCCCAGGGATATTCCAATGTCTGGTGAAAAGTGGTAAACTTCAGATTCCAGAGCCAAAGAGGCCTAATGAGGTGAATCTGACTGACAATCCCAAGTATTGTATCTATCATAGATACATTAATCATCCTACCAGTGCTTGCTATGTCTTGAAAAAGAAGATCCAAGAGCTGATAAATGGTGGCGCCATCGCTTTAACCAATGATGACCATACGGTAACAACCAATATAGTTTCTCTTCAGTTTGGAGATTTTTCTCCACAGCAAGTCCCAGATGGAATTATACCAATTCCGAAGGCGACGATGAAGATTGTGAATATTCCACCTGCCAGGGAAGAAAATACAGAATTGCTGCCTCTCACATTAAAGAATGGTGAAATTATGTGGGTACATCCTGACTTAGTGCATGAACTGGAAAATGAAGGTAAAACTTCAAAATCCAAGAAAGGTAAGAAAGTCAAAACTTGCAACATGATCTCTCATATTATTCCAGATTCTGATGACTTGGATCATCTATGGGACGGCCTCCCTCTGGAAGATAGACTGAAAGGACTAAACATCTGCCCTCCAAGTTTAGCTCCTCCTACTAAGCTCAAGCTTACTCATCAGCAGTGGCTAGCCATGAATAGTGTTCCTTTATACCAGGCACAATAAGTCTTTGCTGCTTATGAAAAAGCTCCAACAGGGATTTCTCCTCGTATCCCGAATCCTTCTTCTTTCTTAACTACGGAGACGTCTGTACTTCATTCTCCTGTAGTTGCAGAGATTCATTCCTCGTCCTGCGCTGAAACGCCTGTTCAAAGTCCATTGCCTATCCATTTGTATAGTCAGCAATCTGTTATTCTCATGAAGAAGATGGGTTATGACTTTCAAAAGGCAGAAGGTTTGAACCATGATAAAGGAATCCGCCTTCCTTTACAAATTCAAAATCAGAATTCTACCGCTGGATTGGGTTCTGAAATTCCTCACAAGAAGAAGGCTAAAGGAAGAAAGACTAACTCCTGTAATATGGTACTTTCTTCTCCTGAGTCTGACGAAAAAACTTTTGCTGGTACAAGATCTGGAAAAGAGTACCACGAAGACTATGAGGGATCCTCCAAAGAAGCAGAAGATGTAGTGGAAACACTACCGGTTCAATCTTCTCCTGTTCCTGCTAAACCGTCTGTGGTTGAAAAGGGGAAACAGAAAGCAGTGCGCTTTGATATCCCATTGAAGTCTGCTTCCAGTCAGGGGGTGACAATGAAGCCTTACAAATTCGATATTCTAGCTCAGTTAGCCAATACTCCGGCTAGATTGTCTATATTTGAACTGCTTCGCCTCTCCAGAGAAAGCAGAGAGACCTTGAGTGAAGCTTTACTTCAAGCAGATTCATGCTTAGCTCAACTCAAGACTCCCGATAATATGCCAGTGTCATGTCCACAATGTCATAGCGTGATGGAAGCAATTCCCAACTTCATCTTCACACAAGAGGATATGCTATTGAAACACAACAAGCATGATAGACCTCTGTGCTACACTGGATATATCGGATCCACTGAAATTGACAGGATTTACATTGATCCCGGGTCCTCAATTAGCATAATTCTTCAGAGTATGCTAAGACCCCTGAGGATTCCTACTAGTGAACTGACTTACACTAGTACCACCATTGTTGGTTTTAACTCTGGCAAGAGTAAGCCACTGGGGAAGATTCGGTTACAGATGCAGATTGGTGATCTTCGATCCATGGTAACTTTCTATGTTATCAACTCGGATGTATCCTACAATATTCTTCTTGGAAGACCGTGGATTCATGAGCATAATATTGTGCCTTCAACTCTCCACCAATGCTTCAAATATGTGGATTCCCAAGGAGTTGTGAAAACTGAATTTGCTGATATTAATCCTTTCAAGGGTGTCGAAGCCTACTTCTCTGATTCAAGGCTTTATAAACAAGAGCATATGAAAGAGATATCAGACATAGCTGAAGAATCATCACCTAAGGATCAGTCTATTAATGAAGATCCACCAGAGGAACAACCCTTGAAGATCATGGTCAAGGGACGAATCCAATCTCAACTTGTCAATGATCAACCTTTGATAATCAAGGTTAAAGGAAGAACTCAAACTTCATCTGAGGAATCAATAAAAATTCCTGCTAAGAGCCAAGTTCAACCTTTCATGATCAAAGTCAAAGGGCGTACTTCTAGTACGAATGATCTAGAATCACCATTGATCGTCAATATTGGCAATTCTACACAGAAGACGGATGATGGTCCACCGTCGACTAATCCGAAGCGTAGCAACCAGACTTTAAATGATGTAAATATTGCTCATCTCTTTGATATCAATGAAGATTTCCTTTTTGAGTATATGGCTGTCAAGTTTATTGAGAGAATGACTTTATCTTCTGATAATCAAAGTCATCAATATAAAGACAACATAGATTCCTCATATGATGAATCTAGACAGATATTCTCAGTCAATATGGTTCAAACCGATGATGAATCAGAGCCATTTGAGAATGATTCTTGGGCTCAACAGATGGATACTCAATGGGAACTTCGTTTTGAACAGCGACAGCCACCAACAGAGGATGAGGTTATCCAGATCGATGTTGGAAATGGAATTACACCCAAACCAATATTCATCAGTAAGAATCTTTCTGAAAATAAAAAGGAAGAATTGACAAAACTTATCAAAGATTATATTGACATCTTTGCATGGAGTTATGAGGATATGCCAGGACTAGATCCTAAAGTTGCTACTCATAAACTTAACATTTTGCCTAACGTCAAACCTGTAAAACAACAGCAACGGCGCTTTAGACCAGATATGATGGATGCAATTGAAGCAGAAGTCAAAAAGCTGATCACTTGTAGTTTTGTTCGTGAAGAACAACACCCTGATTGGGTGGCCAATATCGTTCCTGTTATGAAAAAGAACGGAAAAGTCCGAGTTTGTATAGATTACCGAGATCTTAATACAGCTTGTCCAAATGACGAATTTCCACTTCCCATTACTGATATCATGATAGACAATACGGTTTTGAACGTATGTCTTTCATGGACGGATTCTCATGATACAATCAGATCAAGATGCATCCAGAAGATGAGAAGCATACATCTTTTCGAACAACCCTTGGGGTTTTCTGCTATACGGTTATGCCGTTTGGTCTTAAAAACGTCGGTGCCACATATCAACGGGCTATGAGCAATATCTTTCAAGAACATCTACAAAAAATAGTTGAATGCTACGTAGATGACATTGCTGTTAAAAGTCGGTCAAAGAATGATCACATTCAAGACTTGAAGACAGTTTTTGAATTAATACGTCAACATCAATTGAAAATGAACCCTACTAAATCTTTCTTAGGGGTGTCCAGTGGCAAGTTTTTAGGATTTGTTATTACCTCTCAGGGTATCCATGTTGATCCTGATGAGGTTAAAGCAATTCTTGAAATGCGCCCTCTTCGTAATCTGAAAGAACTCCGTGGCTTCCAGGGCCGTATTGCTTATATTAGAAGATTTATATCTAATCTTTCTGGGAGATGTCAACCTTTCTCCCGTCTATTAAAGAAAGGAGTATCTTTTGTCTGGGATGAAGCATGTCAAAATGCCTTCAATGACATTAAACAATATCTTACAAACCCACCTGTTCTGGTACCTCCGGTGATAGGAAGACCATTTTTGCTGTACGTTCGAGCCTTGGATCATTCACTTGGCGCTCTTCTGGCACAAAAAAGCGATATGGGTCATGAACAAGCGATATATTATCTGAGCAGAACGATGGTAGGAGCTGAACACAGATATACTCCTGTAGAAAAGGAATGTCTAGCTTTGGTTTTTGCCGTCCAAAAGACAAGGCACTATGTCACAGGACAGACTATCCATGTCATCTCCAGAATAAATCTCATTCGGGTATTGATGAGGAAACCGAGCATTCTTAATTCTAGGTTAGCTACCTGGGCAATGTTGCTCACTCCTTATAACATGGTCTATGTGCCTCAAAAATCAGTAAAGGGCCAAGCATTAGCTGATTTCTTAGCTGCTCACCCTGTACCTGAAACTTCGAAGTTATATGAAGATATTCCAGACGAAGTAGTGGATTGCAACATGGCTTTGAAAAATAACATATGGCAATTATATTTTGATGGAGCATCACGAGTGGGACCTAAAGGCAATATTGTCTCTGGGGTAGGAATTGTCTTGGTTTCTCCTGACAAAATGGTTATATACCGTGCCTATTCTCTTAATGAGCCGTGCTCTAACAATGTAGCTGAATATAATGCTCTATTGATTGGTCTCCAAGTAGCAAAACAATTGGATATCGGATTCCTAGAAGCTTATGGAGATTCACAATTGATCGTCAATCAAGTTAGAGGGACGTATGAAGTCAGAAATCCTGATCTCATCCCTTATCATCAGTTTAGCTGCAGATTTGGCTGTCCCGATCCGAAGGCAAAATACAATTACCTTGTTAGATCGAGATTTGTTCTGTGTGAAGAGTAATCTGCAAAGTTATGTTACAGAGGCAAGTTCCCAGCAGAAAGATTGGAGAACACCATTTATTGATTATGCAGTTCATGGAATTTTGCCTGAAGATCCTAAAGAAGCTGCATCAATTAAAAGACGATCATTTCGATTCTATTACGATCCGTCTTTACATATGCTATATCGACGTTCATATGACGGACTCTTGCTGCGTTGTCTTTCAGAAAGCGAAGCCAAACAAACACTGCGTGAGGCTCATGATGGTGTCTGTGGTGCCCATCAACCGGGTCCAAAGTTGCAAGATCGTATTCGAAGAATGGGGTATTATTGGCCCTTTATGATAGCAGACTATAGACTATGCCAGAAGATGTAAAGTATGCCAGATTCACGCAGACTTTATTCATCAATCTTCTGAATTTCTTCATCCTACAGCAGCCTCTTGGCCTTTCGAAGCTTGGGGTATGGATATTATTGGTCCTATTAACCCCCCTTCTGTCAAAGGACATCAGTTTATATTAGCTATAACCGATTACTTTTCAAAGTGGGCAGAAGCAGTTCCACTTGTTGAAGTAAAGACATCTAATGTAGTCAGCTTCATTAAACATCATGTCATTTATCGTTTCGGGATTCCTCGACGAATAATTCATGACAATGGACCAAAATTTGCCAGCCAGGCATTTTATCGGTTCTGTGACAAGAACCGAATTCAAAATCTGGCTTCTACGGCTTATAATCCGGCTGCTAATGGTTTAGCTGAAGCCTTCAACAAAACGATCATCAAACTTCTCAAAAAGTTTGTCTCTTCTAATAAAAGAGATTGGAATGAGAAGCTTGGAGAATGTTTATGGGCATACCGAACAACAGTCCGGACTCCTACTGGTTTTACACCATTTTCACTGGTTTATGGTTGCGAAGCTGTCCTCCCATTGGAAATCCAGATCCCTTCTCTCCGAATCGCTATTGCTAATAAGCTTAATGATCGCTTACGCCTCCAAGAACTCGAAGGATTGGACGAGAAGCGTCTTCAAGCACAACAGCATATTGAGCTATATCAAGCCCGTATATCTCGAACTTTCAATCGTAAAGTCAAAGAGAGGGTATTCAAAATTGGCGAACTTGTGTTGGCTGTCCGAAGGCCAATGGTGATGACTCACAAAAGCAAAGGGAAGTTCCAAGCGAAATGGGAAGGCCCGTATGTTCTCTAATGGTGCTTACCAGTTGTCAAAACCCAATGGAGATCTACTCATGCTGCCGATCAATGGCAAATTTCTCAAGAAATACTATGTATAAAAAGAAAAAAAGAGACAGGAAAAAAATAAAACTTCTTTTATTATTTTTGTTCAAAATAAAAGATTAAGGACGAGGGCCACTCCCTTCCTTATTGAATACATAGTCAGCCAATGCAGAGAAGGCATCGTTTCCTGAACCCATAAAAAATTGGCAGACAGCCATCCTCAATGCTTCTTCTTCAGGAGTTTTCCCGGGCTCTACTAGGAAAGCAAGAATGTCCTGGGGTGACTTGGGCGTAGAAGAACTGTTGCCTACTTCAGTCGGGCTCGTCACTATTGGCTCAGCGGGGCATGTCTCAGTGACGTCCTCGATGTCCCTAGAGACTTCATTTTTTGCTGTGCATCCTCAGAAGACATTCTTAATTGAGGAGTAGAAATGGGAATGAAAAGGTTACAGAGAGTTCTCGTCTATTTATAGAAGAGGATTATTAATGAACTGGTCTCTGAAATTGAAAACAACTTCTCATTTCCGAAAAGACCCATTCGTTCATATTACTAGGTTCATCCATTTAATTATGGAATTGAATCATTCTTTCTGTCCCCAAAAAACACGCTGATTCATCCTCTGTTTCCAAGAAACACGCTGAAACCTCCACCACCTTGACATTTACGCTCATAACACCCGCCTTCCTAATCCCTAGCTACCAATGTTTGGTTAAGCTGACTCCTCATTTCCAGGGAAAGGGATTCTACACCTTCTATTTTATCGATTGATTAGAAGTTGGGATTTGCTATTTATCATGTTTCCAAGACCTCTGAATAAATATTAAACCTACTTCCTTTTTCCTATCTATCACTTCTATTTTGGACCTCTGCATAGATATTAATCTAATTTTCTTTTGAGTTCATATATGCTATTATGTCCATATTACCTCTGATAGTATCATATACTCTAAAACAGAAAATAAGATTTTATTTATCTATCATGCCCATATTACATCCAGATAGATACAAATCATTGATCATAGAAGAATCATCATTTCCCATACCATCATAAAAGTCTATTACATTTCTTAGACTTTTCTTTACAATGGAAATCTATTATATCTTAGATTTTCATTCTATACACCAAACAATAAACCTAATAGAGATCTATTTCCTCTTTGATCTTCTTTGGCGGGTTCGTTGTTGGTGGCAGTTCCTGACTGTCTGAGCCCCAGTGGTAACCGGAACAGCAGAAAACAAACTCTGGTCTTATCTCTCAGACGAGAGGAGAACCCCAGAGTAGGGCAGCCCGAAGGCGTGTTGCTGCCAATACAACTGGTGGATTAGGGGCATCACCTCAAAGGAGATAGGAACGTATCCAGCATTGGGATACGATTCCTAGTTCTGCCGTGAAAGGAACTCTACTACCCGATCCCTCGGGGTAGAGTTGACTCCACCGTCCAACTCTCCGTGTATAAAGGCTCTTCCTACCAACGGAGGAAGACCCTTCTATCTCACGAAGAGTTCTGAGTTGTTTGATTTGCGCGTCAAAAGTGCATGAGCTCCCTGATGTTGATGTCAGAAGAACGCTCTCCACAGTGTCGAAGTCACCAATGCCAGTTCTGAAAAAGCTCTTCAGCCAGGCTTCTGCAGAAAACAAAGAAGAAGAAGTGTCATCAAATGCGTATTGAACGCTAACTAAAGACAGATGGCAAGGCTTTTACGCCAGTGTTTCAGCAAGGCTTTTTATGCCAGTGCTTCATAAAGGCTTTCACGCCATTTGCTTCAGCAAGGCTTTTACGCTGGCGCTTCACAAAGGCTTTTACGCCAGTGATATAACAAGGCTTTTACGCCGGCACTTCACGAAGGCTTTTACGCCAGTGATATGACAAGGCTTTTTACGCCAGTACTTCAGCACGGCTTTTACGCCAGTGCTTCAAACAAGGCTTTTACGCCAGTACTTCAGCAAGGCCTTACGCTCGTAAAATAGCCGTTTTCAAAAACAAGAAATTCGAAGACAGATATTTACTTACAGTCGAACTTGCCATTTGAGTCGAAAGGTTTGGCTCTAATGATGGTTGAACCTACGCCTAATGATCGGCCATGCAAAGGAACAACGTTGAAAAGCTCCGCCATCTCTTATTTGAAGAACAACATCGCAGAAAGCTATCTTCAGGAGGATGAGTACGAGAATACATGAAACATTTTCGGCTATTTATAAAGACTGAAGAAGTTATTAAGATGAGTCTATTTCGGGAGAAGATCTTATTTAAAGGATCTTGTAACCATAAGATAGACACCACGTGTTGGTTTATTTCTTGGGAATCAACAATCACGGAAGCAGTCAACAGAAGTGCATAAACAAATGCGCGTTCATAGATGGGGTTAAAACATCAAATATTTTATTTATAAAGGATGGAAGCGGATCCCTACATATAAAAGTCGCAGTACACAGAATATTATTATTCTTTGGGTTGACAAAGGGATGCACCCAACTCACGCATACTGCGAATCCCAGAGCGACGCATCAGACAAAGGAATGCTTCTGCGTCACCCGGTCCCTCGTATGCAGTTGAAGGACCACCATCAATACGACTGAAGACTGCTGGGGTCAGCCCAAAGCACTTTAGAAGATTTTGCGCTCGCTCGTTCTCTATCTCGAGGTTAAGCCTGGCGACCGAGGCACCCTCCACAATTGGCTCTTTCTTTGGCGCCATATCAACTATTAGGATGAATATTAAGAGTAAAAAGTTTGTCCTTATTTATACAAATTAAAATGACTCTTCACATTCCTCATTGGAAACCGCTCACTCGGAAAGATGAAGATACATTTGAAAGTTACGAAGAAGAAAATTTATTGTGACGGTTAAAGTGTTGACCAACATTATTTTTCTCTCTTGAATATTACGCTGACTGTTGGATATCCCCGCCCTTACGCGGATGACTGTTGCGTATCCCGAATTTTGCGCTCAGCAAATCTCAACTTTTACGCTTCTGTTCAAAGTGTTTCAAATTTTGGAGACACTTGAAAACTTTGAAGGGGGTCTTGTAGGAGCGTAAAAAGTGCTTCAAAGAAAGAGTCATCTCATTCATAAGTGGCCCGCTTTACGCCTAACAGAGCGGGTAATTTCTTTACGCCCAAGACAAGGCTAATTGTATTACGCCTAAGCAGATTGACCTTTTTACACTTGGGTATACACCGGTGATTTTACGCCAAGGACTGAGCAGCCTCTTTTACGCTGGACAAAAGCTATCAAATCTCGCATTTAATGCAGACTTTGACATGAAGATATCAATGATGGCATTTACCACAGGATTCAATGGAATTTGTCTCATACAAAGACCATTGTTGTCGTTTATAGAGATAGAGCTACTTTACGCTCACTGAATGGTTTCTTTTACGCACGGGGTTTTACATGAGTCCTTACGCTCATAAGAAACAATGTGTGCGTGAAGTCTATTTGAGCCATTTTACGCTCAAGGTTATTCGATAACCACTTTACGCTGGAAATCTATGACAGAGCTAGTTTACGCTCATCTTTTTACGCCCGATTCGTTCTGGCCAGTTTGGAACGTGGTGTGCCTACGTGGTATTCATGCCACCTATTTCGAAGAACATGTGTACATGTATCCTATTCTTACTGAAATGATGGGACATGTGTCAGCATATACAGAGGATGATTCTGATCGTGGAGGGCAGTTGTTAGCATAAAGACAGATGTTGATGCTCTTTTACGCAGGAAAGCCCCAGTCTATAAATAGACTTATTTTTCTTATACACACAGACAGACATGGAGAAACAGGAGAGAATACAGAGATCAGAGCTTCGAGATTTTGATTCTCTAAAGCATCCTTCTTCAACTTTTCTTCCAGAACAAAGTGAAGCAAAGCAGGAAAGCATTCGGCCTCGCCATCAGTGCCCAAGTGCGTCGATACCTTTCTGGTGCATTAGTTCTTCCAAGTTGTTCTACTTCAAGCAGTGATCTTCATCATCATCATATGGTCCAAGGAACAAAGTGATCGTTTACGAATCAGACTTCCATAGCAATACTTTTCCAGAATCAAATTTGTACTTTTCGTACTTTTTTTCTTGTTTTTGTTTTCAAAAGCCAATTCCTCCAAGGCATTTTGTTAATCAAAACAGCAACAGGAGCATACGTCTCATCGTAGTCGATGCCTTCCTCTTGGTTGTATCCTTGGGCTACTAGACGAGCTTTGTTGCGTGTGACTGAACCATCTTCATTCACTTTGTTTCTAAAGACCCATTTAGTACCAATAATCGAGTGATTAGCCGGTCTAGGAACAAGTTCCCATACTTGGCTCCTCTCGAATTGGTTGAGTTCCTCTTGCATAGCAGAAATCTAAAATTCATCATTGAAAGCTTCTAAAATATTTTTAGGCTCAATTTGTGAAATAAAGGCAGTGCTAGCAATAGAGTCTCTTAATGATGATCTAGTAGTTACTCCTCGTGAAACCTCACCGATTACCAAATTTTCTGGATGTGATGGCTTGAAAGAGAATTTCTTAGGCAAGCTTTCCAGAGAATTTGTTTCGGTTGTGGTGTTCATTGGAGTAGACGTTGATGGCTCAACATCATCATCAAGAGTAGCTGCTGCACTGTTATCTTCATCAAAAGTCATATTGGCAGACTCTTCCACAATTAATGAGCGTTTGTTAAAAACTCTATATCCCTTACTCTTGGCAGCATAGCCAAGGAAAATACCATCGTCAGCTTTGGCATCAAATTTGCCTAAGTTGTCTTTGGTGTTAAGAATAAAACTTCTACAGCCAAAAACTCTAAAATAAGAAACATTTGGGGTTCTCCCGAACCAAAGCTCATATGGTGTTTTCTTCGTAATAAGACGAATAAGTACCCTATT
Source organism: Iris pallida (assembly GCA_029216955.1). Lineage (NCBI taxonomy): Eukaryota > Viridiplantae > Streptophyta > Magnoliopsida > Asparagales > Iridaceae > Iris > Iris pallida. Next base: position 13,304,229 of record JANAVB010021000.1, on the reverse strand, counting down.
TAAAATATGGCATGCTGTACTGACAGCTTCAGCCCAAAAGTATTTCAGAAGTGAAAACTTGTTCAACATGACTCTAGCCATATCGCCAAGAGTCCTATTCTTCCGCTCCACAACACCATTTTGTTGGGGAGTTCTTGGACAAGAAAACTCATGATCAAAACCATTAGAATCACAAAACTTTTTAAAATCAAAATTTTCGAACTCGCCTCCATGATTACTTCGGATTCGAGTAATCATGTAGCCTTTTTCGTTTTGAACTTTCTTGACAAAAATATTAAAAACTGAAATAGCATCACTTTTATAAGTAAGAAAGAAAACCCAAGTAAATCTTGAAAAGTCATCAACAATAACAAAGGCATAGAGTTTTCCACCAAGACTGGCTACTCTACTAGGACCAAATAAATTCATATGGAGTAGTTGCAAGGGTCTAGTAGTACTTACAGAGTTTATGGAATAAAAAGATGACTTGGTTGCCTTATTCAACTCATATTCGGTACATACGGTGTCCTTTTTGAATGTGATGTCGGGCAAGCCTCTAACTAGCTTCTTGGTCAATAGCCTGGATATAGTATCCATATTGGCATGACCAAGACGCTGGTGCCATAGTAGTCGTTCATCTTTATGAGCATATAGGCATCTACCTGCATTGTTAGTATTTCCAGACAAATAGAAAATATAAATATTATCCTCTCTTACCCCTTCAAAAGCAATGTCTCCTGTTGACCTATCATAAATAAGACATTTGTTTTGTCCAAAATTAATGTCATAACCATGGTCAGCAAGATGACTGATGCTGAGCAAGTTATGCTTTAACTCGGTCACTAGGCAGACATCCTTTATTACGGGAGAGGAAGGATAACCAATAATACCATTACCTATAATATAACCTTTTAGGTTATTACCGAAGGATACATATCATTCTCTCTTCATCGATAGTGATGCGAAAAGATGTGCGTCTTCCGTCATATGCCGCGAGCATCCACTATCGAGAATCTACTTACTCTTAGTTGAGGAGGAAAGGTCCACCTACATCAAGAGTAGATGTGACCTTTGGTACCCAAGTTCTTGAGGGTCCTGAAGAGTTAGTTTTTGGAAACCATGCATATATCTTTCTATCTACTAATCTTCTAATTCTACATTGTGGTGAAATGTGTCCATGTAAACCACAATAAGTACATGTAGCATTCCTATTTACATTAGGAGCATGCTGATGATGTCTATAAGCAGAATGATGAGAAGAAGTGTGATGATATGTAGATTCAGCATGGTGATGATGACTATGTGGAGTGGCATGGTGATATTGTTTATATGGCATGGCATGATGATATTGTCTATATGGCATGGCATGATGAGATTGTCTATATGTAGAGTGATGTTGATTGTGTCTTTGTGCAACATGGTGATGACTGTATCTATGTGTAGCATAATGTTTTTGTGACATATGATGATTATTTCTACGTGCATGTGGTTTGTGTCCTTTGTGAAAGTGTGTGTACATGTAAGCATGATTGTGAGCAGGATGAGGATGACGTGGTTGACTAGTATGAGTTGTGTCATATTTTGTGTGTGTCTCATGTGATTGGGTTTAAGGTTGAGCAACCTGTTTTCCCAATTTAGTCTCTAGTTTCTTAGAGACAGCTTGCAATTCAGTAATCTTAGCATTCAAACCATGCATCTTAGTAATAGTAATCTTGTGTCTACTCTTTTCTTCTGCAAGCTCTGTGTTGAGTGTTGTGATTTCTTGTGTTTGTTGCTCAATACGTGCCTCGACATCATGTAAGCTTATTTTAAGCTTAGATACCTCATCAGTGACATCCGTGGGTGTAGTGTCTCTAATATTATCAAGTAATAGAGAAAGTCTTTGTATTTCGACTTCATGACTTTTGATTTTGTCCTTGGCTTGTTTGTATTTACCAATGACCTTTTTATGGTCACTAAGTAAATCGGTGAAAGCATCGCCAAGTTCATCAAAAGTAAAGTCGTCAAGAGTTTCATTTGATACCTTGTCGGACGTCGCCATTAGGCATACATTAGTCGTATCTTGAGGAGAGTTCTTTTCTTCCTCGGAGTCACTAGCTTCGCTTTCATGCCAAATGCTTGTGTTGGCATATTTCTTTGAGGAGGCCTTCTTGTGTGGCTTCTCATAGCGGTTGCTTTTCTTTAAGAATGGACAGTCTTTTCGGACGTGTCCCATCTTCTTGCAACCGTAGCAAGTTGGCTCTTCTTCTTCATTTTCTTGTGGTTCCTTCTTTCTTCGGTTTAAGCGAAGGAATCTCTTGAAGTTGCGAACCATGAGGGCTTGATCATCGTCTTCTGAGTTGTCGTCATCCGTCTCTTCGGGTTCAGCCCTCCGTCGGTGAGCTTTGAGTGCGATCTCCTTATCCTTAGGAGCAGGCTCTTCGAAGTCCTTGAGGTCAAGCTCATGAGTCATTAGCTTTCCCATTAAGGTCTCCATAGACATGGTTGTGAGATCATTTCCTTCTATGATGGCTGTCACCTTAGGGTTCCAAACTTTTGGTAGCCCCCTAAGTAGCTTGCGAATCTTTTCGTGATTTGAATATTGCTTCCCAAGCGAAGACAGGGGATTGATGATGTCGAGAAATCTTGTGAACATTTGTGTGATCGTCTCGTTTGGCTTCATTTTGAAAGCCTCGTATTCTTGAGTGAGATGGCTTATCTTTGATTCCTTGACTTGGGTGGTTCCTTCATGCGTCACTTCTAGAAGCTTCCATACTTCGTGGGATGTGGTGCGTGTAGAAACCCTGTTGAACTCATTCCTGTCTATAGCACAGAATAAAGCATTAATAGCTCTCGCGTCTAGACTTGCCTGTTTCTTCTCCTCGTCAGAATATTTGTCATGTGATTTCTCAACGAGATCGCCATTGACAACTATTCTGGCGGGCTTTTTGTAACCGTCAGTGACGATAGTCCACAGGTCAAAGTCTAACGACTTGAGATAAAAACTCATCCTTGTTTTCCAATACGTGTAGTTAGTTCCATCAAATAGGGGAGGCCTATGAGTGGACTGTCCTTCACCGTGATTGGAAATCAAGGATTGTGTGGTTGCCATGGATCAGTTCTAGGATGTAAGTCCTTGTAAAGAGAATATAGCTCTGATACCAATTGAAGAACAGATGGCAACTTTAGAGGGGGGTGAATAGAGTTATAGCAATAATAACCAATTAAAAAATCAACTCTTTCACGATCTAAAAATAATCAGAGTAAATGCGAAAAATAAATAAGGAGCAAGAGAGCATACGCAAATACAGCCGATTTTAACCTGGTTTCCCTCGTAGAGGACTAGTCCAGGCCTGAGAACTCTAGCTCAGGATTAAATCTACTATTTATGAAATAGTAGTTACACCCCGTGCCTTTACTTCAGAAGAGCACGTCAACTTCTTACAATGGATCGCAGTGGCGATGCTTAGAATTTTCTAAGCTACTTCTTAAACTTTTGCACAAGACTCCTAACTGAGAGATGCTGAGCACTCGAGACTTAGGAAACTTGTAGCTAGTAGATGAGAAGGGTATGGCTTATATTGAGCTTAAGAGAGAAGAGAAGAGAAGATTGGATGATATGAAAATAAGAGAATTCTTGGCCTATTTATAGGTTTTTAACAGGCAGAATTCGGCCAGAATTCTGGTAGGAATTTTCAAAAATTTGGCCGTTGGACAACTAGCAACCAGCCAACCCTAAAAATTAGGGTGCTGATTTTTAGGGGACAGAGTTCGGCCCGAACTCTGTGTGGAGGCAGAGTTCGGCCCGAACTCTGTCTCTAGAGCACATAACTGGTCCAAGGGTCCAATGGGCTAAGTTTGGATGTGGAGCTTTATGGGCTTTGGATAGGTTGTGGGTTGAGTCTCAAGAGCCCAGCATAACTCAGCTTACAATAATTCTAGACTCAATAAAATATAAAAGTACAGACGCAAAAACGACTTGTATTTGCATATGAGCTGTCGTCTGGCTTGAGCAGAATATAGTCGTCGTGTGTCTTATTGAATTATCACAAGTATTATTTAGTCAACGTTATCAATATTTGGTTGACTGTGACTTTGTGTCAACAATACTGATATTATCTTGGAAAATAACTCCGTATGGCCAATAGAAAAAAGTTTTTGGAAAAAATATTGGATCAAATAGCTAGTGTATGAGCTCTATGATCTTAAATGCAATAATTGGGTCTGAAATGGTTACAAAAAATCAAATAGGATTCTAAACCAAATATATGGAGAAGTTTTGAAATGACTATTAAGAGACCCGATAGAAGTGCTAAATAAGGAGTTGAAAGTTTAAATAGTGGATGATTTCTGGATTCTAAATAGAGAGTGAGAAATAGAACTCTGATTAAACCAATTGAGAAATTGGATTAGTATATGAATAGGCTTGTTAAAAGAGAGGTTTGGAAATCCTGGTTAAATCTCTAAGTAGCAAGGAGATTCTAAAAGGTATTATAATTTGATAGTGTTGTGGGAGAAGATAATCCCTAAAAGTCATGGAATTGTGATCACGACTTTTGTAGAGAACACTATGAGGCCTAGCAAAAATTCAAAAATTACTGTAGACAGCAAAATACACACAATCACACAATCTGCCTATGCTGTGATGAGTTTCCTATTTCGCAGGCTCCCAATGGTACTCTAATCCTAAGCACCATTAGATTGACCTGCATGGGCCACCACAAAAATATGTCACGCCCCGCTTCCGAATAATCGGGTATGGGCCGATGCATGCCCGGCCTACACTGTCGTTGACTTTGGCTGAGCAAAGAGTTAGAGAGAAAGCATTTGGTAAGATCTCTTGATGGTTTTGAATCTAACGGTTGGGAATTCGAAATGAGCTTTGAAGGAATTAGTGAAGGGAAGCTCTGTGTTTAAGTATGGAGTAGATTTGATTGGCTAGCTCGGCCCAAGGAAGCCTATGGGCTAGGAAAGTTTAAAAGATTTAGTTAGAAAAAAACTATAATAAATCTCTATTTAATTTAATCAATACATTAATAGAAATTATTAGGAAAATCACTTAGCCAATCTCAATTATTGGAAAAATATTCTAAAACAATATAGATACCTAAATCATTCAACAAAAATAAATTTTGAAAAATATAAAATGTTCAAAATCTGGAGAAGTGGGGTTACAATATAGGATTAGAGTATAGGATCTCATCCACAAGCTTGACCTCCTTCATTGAATTCTAATTTTCGAACTCTCGTTTGACTGCCTTGATTTGTCTCTTGCTTGATTCCTTTTCTACCGTAAATTTTATCTCTCTTTCCTTTCGTGCTTGATAAAGAGGTTAGAAAGATGATTTATACTAGGAATACCTGTTATATTTCTCAGTTACTCTATTAGTTGACTTATAAGTTGGGTAGTATGCCTCACGGCCTATCACCCAGTATTCTTATAACCCACTAATGAACTATAATCGGGTGGCACTGAATATATGCTAGTGTAGAGAGATATGTTTACCTAGAATATAGAGTTTTAGTAGCCCATCCTCCATTGGTCAACCACAGCCTGATACAAGAGCCGGTAGGACGACTGTATAAGCAGGAACACCGGACAAGACTTAGATCCTTGTAAAACTTGAGCTATTTATTACTACTTTCAACATTATCTCCTGTACTATTACTTTGCAATATCATCAATAATGTTCCTATTTATATCCTAGTTTTGCAAGCTTATTCTTTATCGAGCTTGTTCAGGACATATGTATACTGGGGACGCCCACTAACATATTGTCTAATCAGAATCAGTGTATTATGGTCTGATCAACCTTGGTGCATTTGGTTCGCTCTTCTTTTGATTATCCCACATGGATGGAGATATCGAGGTATCTAGGATCTCATCCGCGACTGCATTAACAATTCCTCTTGAATTATACATTCGCCTTTGAAGAAAAAGAAGTTGACAGCTTTTTGTAGAAAATAAAGAGCCGCCAACGTCATCTTTATTATTATATTTTGTCGGCTACAGCTGTCCTTGCCACGTGGTTGACCGATCACTTGCATGCGCCTCCACAGCCATGCACCCAGAAATTTGTATGCGCCTCCGACTTACTCCTGATCCTAAAAGACAGAAGTCAAGTCTCTGCATGCGCCTCCACAGACATGCGCCCAAAGCTCTGTATGCGCCTCAGAAGCCATGCGCTCAGACTTGTATGTGACCACAAAAAATCATAGATCTAGTCGCTCCATGCGCCAGATCCTAGGCACATCCTGACAGATCATTCCTCCCACAAAATCCGAGATCTTTGAGCCACAGACATGCGCCACGTGTCTTTTGACTCAGTTCTACTCAAGAATGGGTTCTAACCACCCAAGATCTCAGCAACAGATGAATCTTCATGACTGCCATGTGTCAGCTCCATCGTAGCCCAACAAAGCAGTTCAGCAGATACAGCTCTAACTCAGGGCGCATCGTCCATGCGCCCCATCGCATCAGCCATGTGGCGTTCCCACGTACAGACGTATCCTACATATGCGCGTATGAACAGACCAGTCTACTACCTATAAATAGAAGGATCATTCCTTCATCCACACACGCATAGAAAAAAGGAAGATCATATCTACAGACAGAAACGAGAAAAGAGACACTTAACGTCTCCTTTTCCTCAAAATGCTCCGGCATCCAGAGCAATCCAGACCTTCAGAGAGTCCAAGATCATCGTCAGATCGTCAACGGAGTCAACGCATTACCACTCGCTCCACCGATACAATTCCTAGATAAAAATAAAAGTGTACTCCTAGGACTACGTCTAAGTCCTACATTTGTATACTGTTCTGTTTGTAATTGAAATACCAAGGTTTATCAATCAAAAAGACCTCGTCGCATTTTCGATGGCGAACAGTTTTATATTGAGATATACATCATGGTGGTTTTTCAATATGGGACTAAAAGTTCCTAAAGCCTAGTGAAAACACCAACAACGTTGTAAGGATGGGACAGAAACGGAGACTGCATGATTTAGAAAATGTAAATGAGATAAAAAAAAAAATTTCAACCGGAAACGAGGATGGGAACGAAAATGAGAATTCATACACTAAGGCCTCGTTTGGTTCACAGAAATGAATGGAAAGTAAATTAATTCCTTGACATTTTCTTTTCTTTGGGATATTACAATTTCTATTGATTTTTCTTTCCGATGTTTGAAAATGCCAAAAATTTTGGAAAGTAAAGTCAATACTTCAATGTGGGAAAGTGATTCCTTACTTGGATGGATGAAATTATTTTTCCTCCTAATTTTCCTTCCATCGAAAATTACTTTCATTTTCTTCTCAATTCCTTTGACACCTAAACATAGAAAAATAATCATTTTTCTTTCCCAATTCCATTTTTCAATTCCATGATTTCGTGAACCAAACAAAACCTAAGTTGAAAATGGAGATAGGAGGTATAGCCCCTACTTCTACACTTAGGGCCTGTTTGGTTGTCTGGAACTGCAGGTAAAAGTGGCCATTTTTGTGGTTTCAGCTGAAACTCAATAGAGTTCAGCTGTTTGGTAGGTTGGTAATATAAGTGGTTTTAACATGACAAGACAATCTCCAGAGTTACTGTCCCCTCTCCAATTCTTACTTTTCACATCCTTTTTTTTCTTTGAAACTACTTGAGAAGTCCACGAAAGGAGAGTGGCAATTCCGGATGAAACTCCTTCATAACTCGAAGCCTCTTTCTCCTCGTCGGTGTCGTTATTCTTGCGACTATGAAGATTGTGAGACTCGTCTCACAGTATCGATATTTATATACGAATACATATTTTTGTACTATATTTCATATTTTATTAGTTTTCGAAATGTTTAAAAAAAATTTCAACTTATAGATTCTCCTTGATCGGCATACCGCCAGTATACCGGTATATACCGATGGCATATCTGTCACTCTTGTTTTTCGTTATACGTATTTTTCGTGTACGTATATGAATTTCTGACATTTGTCAGGTGATCCGTGTTTTGACTTGTCAATTCTTAGCCTTGACTTGGTTTAATCTTGACTTGGTTTAATTTGGTTTGTTTCAACTTGGCATGACTTAGTTTGGGTTGGTTTTAGATGAGAGGGTTGGTATATAAACCAATTTCTCTCTCTCTCTCTTCATTACTTCTCATTATTTCTTCATATTCTTCTTCATTTACTCCTCTCCCAACCTAGGCAAATACATCTTGCCAAATCTTAAACATATTATTTTGCCATTTTGTTTGTTCTATTCTCTTCCTTGCATGATTCTAAGCATCTTTAAAGTTTAGAGTTTTCGGTTTTAATGGTTACATTTTTGTAGATCTAAGTTTGTAACTTTTTTTTTGGTTTTGATCTCTTAAACTTTATTATTGTGCCGTGGGCATTTTTTTTCGTGCGCGCTGCGCAACTTGTGCGCCGCGCGCCCACGCGATTTTCTGTCGCGCTCCCGCGTGCCGTGCTTGCGTGCACCTTGCGCCATGTGTGGTTTTGCCTGCATGTGCAGTACATTTTGCACGCAGTGCACAGTACGTGCACCGTGCATGCGCGCACCTTGAGCCGTGGGCATTTTTGCCTGTGTGCATAGTACGTCTGTGCGCAGTTTGCCTTGAATGGCTATTTTTGCTTGTTTAAGCTATTTTGTAGCTAGAATTTTAAAAAAATCAAAACATGAAAGTTGTAGATCTTTTTCTTGGCTTCAAAAATCTTCTTGTTTTACCTTAATTGGAGTTTATATGCAACTGATAATTTTAATTACAGTTTTTGATCTTCTTTGCATGTTTTCTATATTTGACCTAACTTGCGACGACCCAATTTGATAACTTATTAATATTGAACTTAACTTGAACATGACAATATGTCTTCTTTGCTTACTAGATAGTGGCCCGTCGTGGCGCATTCATGTTGTATGTCTTCTTTGCTTACTAGATAGTGGCCCGTCATGGCGCACTCATGTTACATGTCTTCTTTGCTTACTAGATACTGGCCCGTCGTGGCGCACTCATGTTACATGTCTTTTTTTGCTTACATGATCGTGGCCCGTCGTGGCGCACTCATGTTACATGTCTTCTTTACTTACTAGATAGTGACACGTCGTGGTGCACTCTTGTACATATATTTTCTTGCTTACATGATAGTGGCCTGTCATGGTGCACTCCCTATTTTCTCTATAGTGGCTCATCGTAGTGCACTCTTAGCTTCCAGCTTTTTTTTGTTGTGGCTTGTTGTAGTGCACATTCTTGCTTTTGTCCAGTCTTGTATATCAAGTCTAGGATGGATTCTGCGGAATGCCACACCCAGAATCCAACAAGAAAATATTAAGGACTAAATAACTAGCTTGATTATCTAGATCATTAGGAGGGGAGAATTCCCAGTTACCTGCAAGTCCTTTGTTCCGGCCCCAACCTGAATGAATTTGGAGCTATCTGTCATGATGAGCACACTTCTAGCGCACCGTCGAATGTTACACCTTTTATATGTTTTAGGGTACATTTGTCTCCTGGACGATGTACCCATTATTAGATCTTAGGATACATTTGTCTCCCGGACGATGTATCCACCATTACTTTCTTTTCCTTTTGGCCTGGATAAGTCGGGTAGTCTGCAGGACAGGTAACTGAATTGGATTTCTCAAAATTGCATCTTGTTAGTAATTAGGATTGTGATAACCCTAGTTAGCTAATATATAAAGCCGTACTCATTGCTTGGCCATGATTATTGTATGGAGTCCAGTCTAGTCTAGTTTTGTCTAGGCAGTGTCCGGATTGTTTATTTCAGTATATTATTATTTACGCTTTACTTTTGTAGATAAATGATTAGAGACTAAGTTCTGTTCAGGGAAAGAGTTACAACCCCGGTCCTTGTTTGGTTTACGGGTTGTAACCTGGGTTCCGGAATAGTTTTTTAGTCATCTTGTCATTCGTCGTCCTATTCAGTACTCACACGCTATACATGATTCCTATATTGTACATTGATTAGAGACTAAGTTCTGTTTAGGAGAAGAGTTACAGCCTCGGTCCTTGTTTGGTTTACGGGTTGTAACTTGGGTTCCGGAACAGTTCCTAAGTCATCTTATCATTTGTCATTCTATATAGTTCTCACATGCTCTCATGCCCTAGTTATCTAACATGCCCCACATATCTCAGTTACCCTATATGTTTACATAGTCCGGTTACCTTACATGCTCACATGTCACAGTTGTCTCCTATGCTCACATGTCCAGTTATCTCACATGCTCACATGTTTCAGTTATCTTACATGCTCACATGTACCATTTCTCGTACATTAATTAGTTTAAGTCACATGTTCACATGCTTCCGTTTAATTCACATGTCCCCAGTTTACATTATGTCACATGTTATTTACCCTATGCTCCATGTTGTTTTGCTTATTGTCTTTTCTATTTTCGGGATAAGTGTATTGGTAGTGCACGAGTCTCGATCCACATTTACTTATTTCTGTCTCTATCCATTGCTATGTTAGTTATTGCTTGTTTCAGTTCATAAATTTGGCATCCTTTGTGGTACTTGCTATTGGGGGTCTGATCCCACTGGTTTTGTTTGGCCAGATATGATAGAGGAGCCCGGAGGATCTTCCGTACCATCTACTCGACGGTGACTACCCGGAGCACCAGAGTACTGTAGGCCTCAAAAATGAAAGTCACGCTGAGTTGATCAGAACAAGTCACGCAGAGTGATCCGAGAAGCAGCACAAAAGATACGCTAAGTTCTGCCTGGCCATCTCCTTTAGAAGTCACGCAGAGACAGCTCAGCCATACGTCAGAATCATAATAACTGACAACACAGCAGCCGAGAAACGTCTCCTCGTATGCCACGTATGCACAGAATTCGAGAGATCATCGCCGTCTTTTGCGTGATTTTCGAAATCTTCCTTAGCAAGACTCACTCTTCACCAAGTTGGCGTGACTTTGGGTCTTATCTTCATTTAATGCGGTTGACAATATAATCAATGTCAGAGATTTTGTGTCAGACAAAACGTGCCAAATCAAGACAGCTGGCGGTTGGCGTGGATTCTGAACCTTCTCCTTCCTCAAGTTTGCGTGGATTTTTGAGTTATTCTTCTCAAAGCCTGCGTAAATTCTGAAGTATTCTTCTTCAAAGCTTGCGTGGATTTCGCCTTCAACGAGTCTGCGTCAACGAAACTGTGTGGATTTTTGCCTTCAGCAAGACAGCGTGGATTTCATTTCAAACTGGAGTACGTGGCAGCCATGCCACCGATCTCTCTCTCGCGTGCCCAGTAACTTGCACACGACCCATGCACTAATGCCATGTGTCCAACAGTTACGGGCCACGTCCAGTAACTACTCACTAACCCTGCGTGTATTTAGAGTCTGCGTGACTTTTCAAATGCACTAGTGGTGAGGTAGTTATCTTTTCAGTTACTGTTTTGACTCTATAAATAGGGTTCTTTTTTTATTCATTATACAGATACATTGATATCTACTGTCAAAATTTTGAGAAGCTTTTTTTCTTCTTCGCATAGTCCAAAGGATAAAGCGATCGTCTTCTAGATCGGATTCCTACAGTTGTAATTTTCTCAGATACAAAATAAATAAAGTGAATTTATTTATGGAAAACAAATTGGCGACTCTGCTGGGGAAAACCATCTCCTCTTCTGAGATGGTAACAACTCAATGCGATACTTCGTCTATCGGCTCGACGAAGAAGGTGATGACGATCAAATTCGATCAACTCGCCTATGAAGAAATACAGCGGGCTAAGGGTGGCAAGCCCATTCCAGCCTCCATTATCACTGCCAAGTCGAAGGGACACTCTGTCTATGTCCCTAAGAATCAGTTGGCAGTCAATGGTGGAGTCTCTGCCATAGTGTCTACTCCTAACACTGGCAAGAACTCCATTGCAAGCACGCACACTCTTGTGCGCTCGAAGATGACAGTAACTAAAAGTCACGTTGACAGTACTGGCTTCTTAACCGAATCTGTTCCAGCGTGCAAATTCAATTCTAAAAGTCACGCTGACAGTACTGGCTCTTTAGCCGAATCTGTTCCAGTGTGCAAATTCAATTCTAAAAGTCACGCTGACAGTACTGGCTCTTTAGCCAAATCTGTTCCAGTGTGCAAATTCAACTCTAAAAGTCACGCTGATAGTACTGGCTCCTTAGCCAAATCTATTCCAGTGTGCAACCCCACATTCAAAAGTCACGCTGACAGTATTGGCTCCTTAGCCAAATCTGTTTCAGCGTGTAATTCTAAAATCAAAAGTCACGCTAACAGCTCTGGTTCTTTAACCAAGTCTGTTTCAGCGTGTATTTCATCAGAGAAGAATAACTCCTTAGTTATCTCTTCTTCTTCACCGAGTTCTACTAGAACTGGGGGTGGTCTTCCACACAAAGTCCCTTCGAAAAGGAATAACTCTTTAGTTGTTTCTTCTGCTCCTGTAGTTTTTACTCCAGGAACAGCTTTGACTGATACTTTTGTTAGTCAAAGGAAAGGAGATGGTCTTTTGACTACTCTTCCTTCTGGACATTCTCTGTCTCAACATCTGAATGAGTCTAAAGAAGAAACATTCCTTAATGTCTTCTTCTTTGATTTCTTCAAATTGGGCACAGAATCTGTCCATTAAAGAGGGTCTGTTACCAACTCCTAATCAAGGGAGTGGTTTAACTCTTCCTTCTCTGCAAATATCCAGATCAATGGAAGGAAAACTCCATGTTTCCAAAATTAATATGTTACCTTCCACTGATTTAAGAACAAAACTCAGCACTTCTGGTGTTAAGAAACCATACCAATTGGATATGAAGATAAAAGATCCAGATGCAGAGTATGCAAGAAATTATGTGGCTCACATTAATCACTCTTTGTATAATCAAGAGCCATCAAGACCCAAAAACAGAAGTATATTCCTCAATCTTCACAAACAGATTTACGGGAATATCTTCAACAGAAGAGAAGGAGTAATTCTATATCAAAGGAACATGCTGAATGTGACTTCTATCCAAGAGTCATAATTCAGTGCAGATGTGAATCAACAGTTTAAGACCATGGTGATCATACTGAATGTGACTTCCAGCCAAGAGTCACAATGCAATGCAGATGTCAAAATAAACGACAGTCTGTCTTTAATAGGATTCAGTATAAACCTATGCCTGATGAAGATGAGCCTTTGTTTGCCTCTGTCAACATGACTTCTCGGGACACCGGGGGTAGAGTTGATAGTCCAGATGGAGTATATAAAAACACCAGAGCAAGAGTCCTGGCTTCTAGTCAAAGAAATTTGATCCCTGAAATTGATTCTGAATTTCTTGGAGAATCTAACTTCCCACCTCTTCCTACTGGGGGTAATTCTCCTATAGTTGACTTTGATACACGAAGCAATGATTCAGAGCATACAATATCTACCAGTTCATCAATAATCCCTCATACAGTCACGACTTACATGGTTGATGGGAATACTGATGAACCCTCTTCTTCTCTGACTCCTCAAGATCAAAGAATTGCTTCTTTGGAACAGCAAATGAAGTCTATGACTGACACAATGAAGTCAATGTATGAACTCATGACAGCTCAGTTGCAAAATCGACAGACTGTATCAGATGCCATACCAGTTGATACTGATATAAGTCCAATACAAGTTCCTCCAGCAGTACAATCCAATACTCCTGGACCTGCTCAACCAAATCCTAGTCTCTCTGGAGCTGGGGGTAGTGCTTACAATGCTGTTCCTCCTCCTAACTATTCTCTACAAGCCACAACTCCACAATCTTCGGGAGTTGTCTCTGAAGAATTGAAAAATCTCAAAACTCAATTCGAGACATTCAAACAGAAGGATGGTTTACAAAGGTTAGGCATCAAGCAGCCTTATCCGATAGAATGGAAGCAAGTATCATATCCTCCTAAATACAAGCCTCCTACTATCTCATTCTATGATGGAACCACTTCTCCAAGTCAGTTTATCAATCACTTTGAAGTAATGACTGATCAATTACAACCAAGTGATGCTCTCCTTACTCGGGTATTTATTGGATGTCTCAAGGGAACGGCTTATGAATGGTATAGAAGTCTCCCAGATGGGAGTATTACCTCATTTGCTGGTTTCAAACAGATGTTTCTTGAAAGGTTCTATGAAGGGCTTAATGACATGACTATGTCTGCTCTTATTAGAATCAAGCAGAAAAATAATGAATCTACAGAGGAATACATTGAACGGTTTCGAAGAGAAGCTCTGAAGATACCTCTTGGAACTCCTGATGCTGTCACCATTGACACGTGCAAATCAAACTTGTTGCCAATCATCAGTATGTGGACAGGGTCCACTCAATTTCAAGATTGGCCTTCCTTCATAGTCAGTGCTAAAGCTACAGAAATCAGTGCTGAAACCTTCAAAGGTTTAGGAGTGCAGATGACTCCTAAAGAAACAGGACAAGGGGCTAACAATAAAAATAATGCTCGCAAAGGAAAAGAAACTCTAGAAGTTAATCTTCAGAGCAAAGATGCATCGAATGTTCAAACTCCTGCCTCTATAACTCAACAATCAAGAACACCTCGCCCCAGAGAAGAATATTCTTTTGATGACGACGATGTCCTTGGTATCTTTGAATGTCTGCTGAAAGGTAATAAAATACAATTACCAGAGATCAAGAAACCTGATGAAGCTGGTAAGACAGATCATCCTAAATACTGTCCATATCACAGAATGCTGGGTCATACAATTCGTACATGTTATGTATTGAAAGGAAAGATCCAAGAAATGATTAAATCTGGAGCTATCTCTCTTACTCCAAAAGAGAAGACCGTCACCTCCAACGTCGTCTCTATGCAATTTGGAAATTTCCCTCCTCAACTCCTTGAAAGTGGGATTATTCTTATTCCCAAGGCAACTCTTGACATAGTGAATCTTCCTCCTCCACAGTTTGAAGGATTAGTGCCAATCACTTTGGAAACAGGAGAAATCATGTGGATCCATCCTGATCTAGTGGCAGATCTTGAATCGCCTTCTCCTCAAAAGATTTCTTCTCAAAATTCCAAGAGGGCTGGAAAGATCAAGTCATGTCATATGACTTCTCTTGGGTCTACTTCTGACACAGAGCCAAAAGATAAAGAAGAAGCACTTGTTAGTGCTACTCGAACGGGGAAACCTTACCTAAAGGATTATTCTAAAAATCCTGAAGATCCTACTGATATCCCTTCAGATGCTAAAGATGCTCCTAATGTTCCTCCCGAGGAAGAACCATCTACTGAACCTGTTCCTCCCAAGCCTACGGCTCTGGAGAAAGGCAAACAACAGGCTCGGTTTGATAAGCCAATCAAGAAGTCTTCTCCTCTTGGACTTCAGAAGCCTTACAACTTCGACATTTTGGCTCAGCTTGCTAATACTCCCGCTAGAATGTCCCTTTTTGAACTTCTACGTCTTTCCAAAGAGACTCGGGAGACGTTAAGTGAAGCACTTCTACAAGCTGACTCTTGTCTTGCACAATTGAAGAAGCCGGATGCGGAACCTGCCACTTGCTTACATTGCAACAGTGTACTGGAGATTATTCCAAATATCACCTTTACACAAGACGACATGTTACTGGAGGATAATCGACATGATCGACCTCTCTACTACACTGGTTATATTGATACGATGAAGATAGATCGTATTCTCATTGACCCAGGGTCTGCTATAAGCATAATGCCGAAGAGTTTGTTGGATGAACTAAAAATCCCTCTTCACAAACTCTCCAAGATGGTTACTACTATCTTGGGATTCAATCAAAGCCGAAGTGAGCCTTTGGGAAAGATTCATCTGAAGCTTCAGATAGGTGATTTCAGATCTAAAGTCACTTTCTATGTGATCGAGATCGCGGGATCCTATAATCTTCTTCTGGGGAGGCCCTTTCTTCATGAAAATAATGTGGTGCCCTCTACTCTTCATCAATGTTTTAAGTACATTGATAGCAATGGGAGAGTACAAAGAGAAGTTGCTGATATAAATCCCTTCCATGGGGTTGAAGCTTATTTCAATGATTCCCGAATGTATAAAGAAGAATATACAAGGATCATACAAGCTATGGAGAAAGAAGATGCACAAAGTGAGACTTTAATAATCCCTGTTAAATGTCGAACTACTCAGCAACAATCTCCTAAACCCTTCGGAGAAGATTCTTTCATCATTCCAGTGAGTGGACGGATCTCTCCGTTACCTCAGTCATCTACTCAGAATACACTGATCATTCTTGTCAGTGGGCGTACTACAGTTCTTGTACCTTCACAAGATACTCTGCTAATTCCAGTTGGAGGGCGGACTACTCTTCCTACTCAAACTTCAAGGGAGCTCACCTCTTCTGAGCCATTTGTTATCGATCTTAATCGAAACAAAGCTTCTTCTTCTCCTCCTTTAGTCATTGACTTGGCTAAAATCTCTAAGGCTCAGCCTTCTCCCAATGTAAATATTGCTGCTTTTACATTTAATGAAAAGTCTCCACCTTTGCAGTACGTTGATGTGTGTAATTATGTTCATAGTTATTTACATCTGTTAGATGACTTAAACACAATAACCATAGGAGTTGTACAGACTGTTCATACAGATGTATCTCTAGAACCTGTACAATCTTCATACTTTCTAGTTCCCAGCAGAAAGCCAGGAGACATTCCAATATTCTTCTACAAAAGACCTCAAAATTCTTCTGATCTTGAAGATGATGACAAAAATAATGATACTGGAAGATTACAACTACGTCGTTATAGTCAGCAATCTAGAGACATCATCAAAAATATGGGCTATAACTTCAGAACTGGCCTTAATAATGGAAAAGGAAGAAAAATGCCTGTCCGGATTCCTCCTTTGAAATATGGAAGGACGAAATGCGGATTGGGTTATACTGCTCCTACTCCTTTCATCAACATTATCCATGAAGATCTTGAGTCTGACGAAGATAAGATATCTGATTCTTCTAGTACCACTTCTTGGGATTCCGATACAAGTATCGGTGACTTCTACTGCAACCTTCTGTCTTCCAATATGGTTTCCATTGACCATTCTGAAGAAAGTGATGAAGACGAGGAAGAGTTTGAAATCTCACCTGAATCAGAACAGTGGGCCCAAAGATTAGATAATCAATGGAAGTTCCGTTTCGAACAAAAAGAACCTCCGACTGAAGATAAACTTGTTCAAATAGATGTTGGTGAAGAGGGGTCTCCCAAACCAATATTCATCAGTGAAAGTCTTTCAGAAACTGATAAGAAAGACATGATCAAACTCATTCGTGAATACATTAATGTCTTTGCTTGGAGTTATGAAGATATGCCAGGTCTTGATCCACAGATTGCAACTCACAAGCTCAACATCTTGCCGAATGCTAAACCGGTCAAACAACAACAGCGACGATTTCGTCCGGACATCATGGATGCAATTGAAGCTGAAGTCAATAAACTTATTACATCTGGGTTTATTAGAGAGGAACAACATCCCGATTGGGTGGCTAATATTGTTCCTGTTCTTAAAAAGACTGGCAAGATCAGAGTATGCATAGACTTTCGCGATCTCAATGCGGCATGTCCTAAAGACGAATTCCCTCTACCAATCACTGATGTCATGGTTGATAATACCTGTGGATTTGAACGAATGTCATTCATGGACGGGTATTCTGGGTATAATCAGATCAAAATGTTCCCAGAAGACGAGAAGCACACTTCTTTCAGAACGCCGATTGGTACATACTGTTATACAGTTATGCCATTCGGTCTCAAGAATGCAGGAGCAACTTATCAACGAGCTATGAGTACTATATTCCGTGAACATTTGCGAAAAACAGTCGAATGCTATGTTGATGATATTGCAGTCAAAAGTCGACAAAAGGAAGATCATATCCAAGATTTGAAGACTATATTTGATCTAATGCGTAAGCATCAATTAAAGATGAACCCTACTAAGTCCTTCTTAGGCATCTCTAGTGGTAAATTTCTCGGCTTCGTCATTACCTCTAAAGGTATACACGTGGATCCCGAGAAGATCAAAGCCATCCAAGAGATGCGTCCTCCACGCACCTTAAAAGAGCTACGAGAATTTCAAGGAAGAATTGCTTATATCAGGAGATTTATCTCTAATTTATCAGGACGCTGCAGACCATTCAACAAACTTATGAAGAAAGGTGTCTCTTTTGTCTGGAATGATGAATGTCAGAAAGCATTCGATGATATAAAACAATATCTGATGAGCCCTCCAGTATTGGTACCTCCCGTCTCAGGAATACCGTTCCTCCTCTATACTCGAGCAATGAGTCATTCATTGGGTGCATTACCCGCTCAAAAGAATCAAAATGGCCATGAACAAGCCATTTATTATCTCAGCCGCACTATGACCGGAGCTGAACCTCGATATTCACCAGTTGAAAAAGAGTGTCTAGCCTTGATGTTTGCTGTCCAAAAGACACGTCATTATATCATTGGTCAGACTATTCATGTCATCTCCAGGATCAATCCTATACGGATTATGATGAAGAAACCCAGTGTTTTGAATTCTCGATTGGCTAACTGGGGAATCCTACTTGCTCAGTATGATATGCACTATATTCCTCAGAAATCAGTCAAGGGACAAGCTTTAGCTGATTTTCTGGCTGCTCACTCAATTCCAGAAAATTCAAAACTCTATGATGAAATCCCAGATGAAGTCCTAGATTCAAATCAAATTGCTGAAGAAGATCCTACTTGGCGTCTATTCTTTGATGGAGCGTCAAGAATTGGTCCTAATGGCGATATTGTTGCTGGAGTTGGAATTGTTCTTGTATCGCCAGAAGGTCTTGCCATCCAAAGAGCTTATTCTCTCGATCAGCCGTGTTCAAACAATGTAGCTGAGTACAACGCATTGCTTATTGGTCTTCAACTCGCTAAACATCTGAATATTCAACATTTGGAGGCGTATGGAGACTCTAAACTTATTGTCAATCAGATCAGGGGTACTTATGAAGTTCGTCATCAAGATCTGGTTCCTTATCATAGAGTGGCCATATCTATGGCCTCATCATTTAAGGAATTCTTCATTGAACATGTTAAGCGAGCATGTAACACAGAAGCTGATGCCCTTGCTAATCTTGCAGCGGTGCTGGCTATCCCAATCAGACGGCAACAAATGATTGTTGTTCATAGTCGAGAATTATTTCATCTTGAAAATAACTTTACTCTAGGGCTTCCAGTTGACATTGCAGAATCAACATCTCATGACGTCAACACAACAAGAGGATTTGGATTTAGTCGTAAATCGATATCATCTTCATCCGATTCCAGCATGGAATTCATCTTCAGTAACTCGACTGAGAATCAGAATACGGATAAAGATTGGAGACTTCCTTTCTTAGGTCTTGTATTGTATGATATTCTTCCAGACGATCCGAGTGAGGCAGCATCTATCAGACGACGATCACTCAGATTCTATTACAATCATACAACAAAGACCTTATATCGTCGAGCTTATGATGGTTTACTCCTTCGGTGCATTGCCGGTGATGAAGCCCAACAAGTTATTCGTGAAGCATATGATGGAATTTGTGGAGCGCATCAACCTGGGCCAAAACTTTAAGACCGTATTCGACGGATGGGTTATTATTGGCCAACTATGGTATCAGATGCCATTGAATATGCAAGGAAATGCAAAGCTTGCCAAATCCATGCGGATTTTATACATCAACCTTCGGAATTTCTACATCCGACGGCAGCATCATGGCCCTTCGAAGCTTGGGGCATGGACATTGTCGGCCCGATCAATCCTCCATCATCTAAAGGTCATCGGTTCATTCTCGCAATAACCGATTACTTCTCCAAATGGGCCGAAGCTATTCTTTTATCTGAAGTTAAGACGTCTAATGTCATCAGCTTTATTAAGCACCATGTCATCTACAGATTTGGTGTTCCTCGACGCATTGTTCATGATAACGGACCACAGTTCGTCAGCCAGAAATTTACTCGATTCTGTGACGATCACCGGATCAATAATGTTGCTTCTACCGCATATAATCCAGCAACTAATGGATTGGCAGAAGCTTTCAACAAGACTATCATAAAACTCCTAAAGAAGTTTGTCTCCACTAACAAATGTAATTGGAGTGACAAGCTCGGGGAATGCTTGTGGGCTTATCGCACTACAGTCCGTAATGCTACTAAGTGTACACCTTTCTCTCTGGTGTATGGATCTGAGGCTGTTCTCCCATTAGAGATTCAAATTCCTTCTTTAAGGATAGCAATCGCTAATGAACTCACTGCCGAAAATAATGATCGTCTTCGACTTCAAGAATTGGAGGCTCTGGATGAAAAACGGTTATCTGCTCAACAGAATATTGAATTCTATCAAGCTAGAATTTCAAGGGCTTTTAATAAGAAAGTCAGAATTCGAACATTTCAGAAAGGAGAACTTGTGCTTACTGTCAGACGCCCGATGACTATGACACACATGAGTAAGGGCAAGTTTGATGCAAAATGGGAAG
Source organism: Iris pallida (assembly GCA_029216955.1). Lineage (NCBI taxonomy): Eukaryota > Viridiplantae > Streptophyta > Magnoliopsida > Asparagales > Iridaceae > Iris > Iris pallida. Next base: position 13,283,852 of record JANAVB010021000.1, on the reverse strand, counting down.
GTCCATTCATTGTCAATAAGATCTTTTCTAATGGGGCTTATCAACTCACTACTCTAGATGGTAAAGCCACTATGATGTCCATCAACGGCAAATTCTTGAAGAAGTACTATGTTTGATATTTCTATCAAAATTGTCCTCCCATCACTCTCCAGCTGTTTCACTGTTCTTTCCGAAGAATCATTCTGATATCTATTATCCCCAGTGGAGATATGTATTCTACTTTGTATCGTTTTCTCAACAAATTTGATATCCAGAAAATCATGTCCACATCACCTCTGAATTTTCTATCTCAATATCATATTTATGAAAATGATATTTAGTCTTTCTGATTTCTGAGTCAAAAGATCAATGAATAAAGGCAAAAATATAAAAGTGGGAAGGATATATCATAAACAAAGTTTCCTTAAACGGAGTTTATTTGAGACAAAATTCCTCAAGAAAAAAAAAGTACATCATCATGGAAGATCACTATGATCCCTTTCATATTTGGGACGAGGACCGCATACATAATCAGCAAAAGAATTGAATACATCTTTTCCTGACCGCACCAAGAATTGACAGGCAGCCAGCCTCATTGCTTCTTCTTCTTCGGTTTCTCCTGGTTCGACCAGGAAGTCCAGGATATCTTTTGACGGCTTGGGAGTAGACGAGCTTTCGCCCATTTCCTTCTTCTGCGGAGGTGGATGTTCTTTAACACCTTCAGTAGCTTCAAGGGCGACTTCAGCCTTCTTTATGTTCTCTTCAGAAGACATTATGGATAAAATACGATCCTTCTATTTCAAATATATGCTCTATTTATAGGCATATGGTTACAAGGATCGAATGGACGTATTCTTTCCCGATATTCAGTTCATCCATTCATTTCTCACATTCATCCGACGTTTCACATGTTCATTAATACTTGACGGTTCGTCCGTTCATTTATTACATTCACTCGACAATCTATCTGTTCATCATTTCTTAACGGTTCATCCGTCCATAATCTTCTATCAGTTCATTTAGTGGAGATTCGTTATTTATCATGTTTTCATAACCTCTGAATCAATTCCGAATCTGTTTACTCATTTGTCATGTTTTGACCTCTGCATAGAAATCAATCTATTTTCTTTCGAGTTCCTATATATTATCATATCCATAATACCTCTGATAATATCATATACTCTAAAAACAGAAAAGATGATTTTATTATCTATCATGTCCACAATTCATCCACAAATACAAATCATTGAGCATAGAAGAATTGTCATTTTCATTCCCATTTCACCACAAAAAGTCTATTACATTTTCTTAGACTTTCCTACAAATCATAATGGAAATCTATTACAAATCTTGGATTTTCATTCTATGTACAACTGAGATCTATTTCTTCTTGGATCTTCTCTGGCAATCTCGTTGTTTGTGGCAATTCCTGGGTGTCCAGCAGGAATCAAACTCTGGTCTTATCTCTCAGACGAGAGGAGAACCACAGAGTAGGGCAACACGAAAACGTGTTGCTGCCAATACAACTGGTGGATGGGGGTAACCTCTCAAGGAAGACAAGAATGTATCCAAACCTTGGGATACAATTCCTAGTTCTCCCGTGAAAGGAACTCTACTACCCAATCTCTTGGTAGTAGAGTTAACTCCACCATCCAACTCTCGTGTATAAAGGCTCTTCCTACCATCTAAGAAAGACCCTTCTATCTCACGAAGAGTTCTGAGTTGTCTGATATACGCGTCAAAAGCGTATGAGCTCCCTGATGTAGATGTCAGAAGAACATTGTCCACAGCATTCACATCACCAATGCCAGTTCTGAAGAAGGTTTTCAGCCAAAATTCTGCAAGAAACAGTAAAGAAAAATCAGTCAACAGAAACTGGCCAAGCAAAGACAGATGCATTCTGTTCATTTCAGGAAGATGAATTTGTCCTTAGCAAACAAAAAAAAATTTTCGATGCGTGTATATTGAACTTACCGCTGAGTTTGCTGCTAAGGATTGACAGATCCGTGTCTGGTATCGTGCACAGAGATTTGACATCAGGCAACATGGCTTTCCTATTTCCTTCTCATAGAAAATTCATTCTCAGAAGAGAGGAAGAAGAATGGGAAGATGAGTTTGCGTGGAGTTCATCCATCTATTTAAAGGGTCAAGTGCAGGTCTATTCTTGGAAAAGATCCGCATAAATAGCGCTCGTAAATTGTGGAATGAGTGTCATGTGTACTTCGGGAGACCGTGCAACATTGGAAACAGTCAAAGAGTGCTAATTAATATTCTTCATTAAAAGGCACGCAGATCAAACACAAAAGTTGTACTTCATTCTTTAAACAGGCACTGATGGCCTTACAAAAGACAAAACAAAAAGAGTACAACAAAAGCATAAAAGTCACGCTCTATTTTCCAGAGCGGCTGAGCTTAGTGCCTAGTTCTTCTACGCTCCTAACTCCCAGACAGTGCAACAGAGCTTTAAACATTTCACGCTGCTCTATGAAGCTGCGCCCATCAGAAGAGGACGAGCCATCCAAGCCAAAATAGCTCAAGAAATTCTTGGCTAGTTGCAAGGGATCATCTTTGAGCTCGAAGACAAAGGGCTCTGGCTCTTCACCCCCAAAAGTGGGGTCACCATGGGAACAAAAGCCCAACTTGCGTGCTTCCTCTTCGGCTGCTTCCTTTTGGGGTCATATTTTCGAGAGATGAATGTCAAAACTGAGAATCTCTTCCTGTTTATATAACAGATCTCGTCGACAGTTCATATTCCATCATAAATTGGACGCAATCAGTCTCGGAGAACGAAGAGTCATTATGATATTTAATAGGTTCATTCGGGTGTTTTCGAAGAACTTCAAAGTCTTTTCGACTTTCGAAAAATCATTTAAGTCATCTCAGCGTGACTTTAACTCATTTCATCATCTCTATTTCAAAGTATTTCGAAAATATTTTATTATTTTTTCGAAAACTTTGAAGGGGGTTTTGTAGGCCTCAAAAATGAAAGTCACGCTGAGTTGATCAGAACAAGTCACGCAGAGTGATCCGAGAAGCAGCACAAAAGATACGCTAAGTTCTGCCTGGCCATCTCCTTTAGAAGTCACGCAGAGACAGCTCAGCCATACGTCAGAATCATAATGACTGACAACACAGCAGCCGAGAAACGTCTCCTCGTATGCCACGTATGCACAGAATTCGAGAGATCATCGCCGTCTTTTGCGTGATTTTCGAAATCTTCCTTAGCAAGACTCACTCTTCACCAAGTTGGCGTGACTTTGGGTCTTATCTTCATTTAATGCGGTTGACAATATAATCAATGTCAGAGATTTTGTGTCAGACAAAGCGTGCCAAATCAAGACAGCTGGCGGTTGGCGTGGATTCTGAACCTTCTTCTTCCTCAAGTTTGCGTGGATTTTTGAGTTATTCTTCTCAAAGCCTGCGTAAATTCTGAAGTATTCTTCTTCAAAGCTTGCGTGGATTTCGCCTTCAACGAGTCTGCGTCAACGAAACTGCGTGGATTTTTGCCTTCAGCAAGACAACGTGGATTTCATTTCAAACTGGAGTACGTGGCAGCCATGCCACCGATCTCTCTCTCACGTGCCAAGTAACTTGCACACGACCCATGCACTAATGCCATGTGTCCAACAGTTACGGGCCACGTCCAGTAACTACTCACTAACCCTGCGTGTATTTAGAGTCTGCGTGACTTTTCAAATGCACTAGTGGTGAGGTAGTTATCTTTTCAGTTACTGTTTTGACTCTATAAATAGGGTTCTTTTTTTATTCATTGTACAGATACATTGATATCTACTGTCAAAATTTTGAGAAGCTTTTTTTCTTCTTCGAATAGTCCAAAGGATAAAGCGATCGTCTTCTAGATCGGATTCCTACAGTTGTAATTTTCTCAGATACAAAATAAATAAAGTGAATTTATTTATGGAAAACAAGTACCTTAGTAGGTTTTTCTATATAATGATCCCACTAGTTATGTACATTATTCTTTTGTGGCGTTTAGCCTCCGAGCACGTGTTTAGCTCGTGTTTTGGATCTTGAAATTTAGCCTACGAGCCTAAACATGATTTGCGTATTCTAGACTATAGCTAGAGTTTATCATGTATGACTATTACTCTTGCTAGTTCTTAATTCACTTTGTATTACTAGCTTCATGATCATCCATGTATATATAGTTTGGGACGCTTTACTATTTTATGTCTGATGATCATACTTCTTGTACTTTGCATATTTGTCTGTGATTGAGATACCTAGGATCGCTTGACCTAGGATTGTCTGTTGGCTTGTAGTAGTAACCCCCATGTCTCTACAGCTTATATGTTATTTCGGGGTACTGGAGTACTTTGGAATACGTAGCTGGCCTGGTCCGTCCCTACTTGCCAGTATTCTGGTTCTGGGACGTAAAAAAGATCGGACTCGATTTTGTGCCGATCTTTTCGATTCCGTGCGGGGGAGGCTCCGACGAGCCAGCGTCGCAGTCGGAGTCGACAAGCAACATCGGCGGTGAGTTTAATAGAAGCAACATCATTCAGAGCCGGAGTCTTCAGAAGCATCCCAAGAACGCGAGATCTCTCTGGAAGCATGCCGGGTTGGAGGACAGTAGCGGGCGACGAGGAGGACGGAGGAGTGGGCTGCCGGTGGAGGAGTAGACCCGTGATGAGAGAGATGGTGGAGGTGATGGTGAAGGCCGACGACGGAGGCAAAGGCGGAGAGAATGACAGATGCCCTCTAATAATAATAATAATAATAATAATAATAATAATAATAATATTGGAGATTCGGGGCTGCTGCTACTATTATAATAATAATAATAATAATAATAATAATAATAATAATAATAATAATAATAATAATAATAATGCTATATATATTTAGATTTAAATTGGTTTGGAAGACGGAGACTTTGGTTTTTTTTTTTTTTTTTTTTGGAAATGTAGAAATTGGTTTGGGAGACCTTCGTTTGGGAAGGATTCACAAATGAGTTTTTTTTTTTCAAAGTCAAATGAGCTGTTTTGATTCAAAAGAGAGAGAGAGAGAGAGAGAGAGAGAGAGAGAGAGAGAGAGCTGTTTAATAATAAATTTAAAAGATTCTTTAATTTTAATTTAATAAAAATCTATTTACAATTTAATTTGTTTAATAATGGTAGTTAATTTAATTATCATAGTTAATTTAATTTGTATTTTTTTTAATTCTAACATCCACTTTCAACAAACATCCAAACAACAGAAGTCCTATTTTCACCACTTTTAACAATCATCCAAACAATAAACTCTTTTTTTTTCCACTTGAAAGAAGACAAAAAATACTCTATCCAAACGCGTTTTAAAAAATACCACTTACTACAAGTGCATTACAACTCAACATATTGTAAGTAACACTTTTATACTTTTAAAGAATTACTTCTATCCAAAAAGTCCCTTAGATAACCCATTCTATAATACTTTATTCAGTGGTGGTAAAATATCATCACCTACTTTCTCCATCCGCGTTGATAACATGTGAGAGTCGCAATGAACCAACATTTAACACCATCACGAGCGTAAAGGAACCAATGTAGATTAAGTCGGCTATATATCTCAGATTCGCCCGTGGCCTTAATGTGTCCTCAAAACCTTCGACGGGCGGGCCAAGGTAATGTTGGGCCCACATGTCATGGAACCATCAGTCGTTACTCAAAACATTCAAGTGGCTGGTCATTTGAACTTTGAAGGAGAAAAAGAAGAGACATCAAGTGCTTCATGCAAATGTCTAACTTTGGGCTACAAGCCTACAACCGATTTATTAATTTGGTGCGGCACTTTCACACGTGTTTGCGTTTCCTAACCAACTAGTTTGTTGCTGTAAAATTCCGTATCTCCAACACTTTTTGATAAATTTTAGAAACTATAATGGTCAAAAAATTCTTTTATAATATTTAAAGATTTTCAAAATAAATTATTAGAATTATTTTTAATTTATATTTTTTTTTTATAAATTTCATTTTAAATACTGTAACAATTAAGGGTTGTTCATGGCCTACTATAATTTGTTGAGAAAATTTCATCATCCAAATCAAAATAAAAAGTACAAAAAAATACATCCATTTTTTATTATGTTTGTTTTATTTACTAAGTTATTCCTTTCTTTTATGAAACTTTAAATACACATATTTTTTTCGTTGGCATATTACTAGAAAAAATGAAACGTAAACAAAACTTTGTGGAGCAACAAATGATTCACATTATCTGGAGAAAGATCAAATTGAACAAACTATATTTCATAGTTTTTAGTCATTGTCATTTCAACATTTCATTTATATCATTCCAAGATTTATTTCCAATAAAGAAACCACAATCTTTCCTACAAATAAAAGTAAAAAAAAATCAGTTGACATTTATGTGTTTAATTTGAGTAAATCATATCATATATTTATCTTTCCAATAAAGAAATCATAATCTTTCCTATAAAGAAATCATAATCTTTCCTAAAAATAAAAGGAAAAAAAATGGTTGACATTTATGTATTTAATTTGAGTAAATCATTATATATTTATCTTTCCAATAAAGAGACCATAATCTTTCCTAAAATAAAAGGAAAAAAAAATCAGTTAACATTTCTGTATTTAATTTTAAGTAAAATGTATCATATATTTATATTTCCAATAAAGAAATCATAATCTTCCCTAAAAATAAAAGAAAAAAAATCAGTTGACATCTATGTATACTACTGCATAATAAAAAAAGTTCAACTTCATCGTAAATTTTTTTCCAAATATATTCTTGCATACTAATAAAAATTGTAATTGAAATTAATAAGGACAATTAGATAGTAACAACGTCTATTTTTTTGGTATTCAAGAGGAGGAAGATCGTGGCTGAAACCGAGCTGCCACGTAATCCTACTATTGGCTGGAGCAAAGCCAATGACGCCAACTCCCTTGCTAACGTAGGCAGATAAAATTCGGCCCATCAGAACCAGACGCATGACCCTCAGTTTCAGATCCGGTTCATCTCACGGTGTGTGTAGAATTGCTGAATACATAGTATGCATATATAAAATAATATATATAGTGTAATAATAATTTTAGAATAATAATTTTAGGCTTCTTACTATGTAATAACGTACATTTATCTAGTCTTCCGTATAATTCCAAATTTGAACACTAAATCTAAATACCACCACATAAATTTGGGATCCTCTTCCTCTTGACACACAAAACTTTGACGAGACGTATGGAACCTAATTGAATTTTGGGAATCTCCTCCTCTCCAATCCGTCCCATTGTTCTCACCATTTCCTTCTTCTTCTTCTTCTTCCTCCTCCTCCTAATCTACTTGGTTGATTGAGTGATTGATGGAGACCCAACCCCTTCTCTCCCCCATCTCCACCACTCCCCGCCGGCGGCTCCTCGTCAACACGTCCTTCAACAACGGCAACCTCCTTCCGTCCTCCCCTCTCCAACCCCTCCCGGAGCACGACGAGATCTCCATCCCCATCCCCGTCCCCTCCCCTTCCTTCAAGGACCGCCTCATCTTCGGCCCCGCCTCCCCCGAGGACCTCACCCACCCCCTCCTCTCTCCCCACCCCCACCCCCACCCCCCACCCCCACCCACCCCCCCTCCCATCCCTCCCCCCAACAACGAGCCCTTCAAGCACAACCTCCTCCACCGCTCCCAGACCGCCCCCGCCATGTCCGCCATCAACGGGACCGTGGAGTCCGCCGCCCTCGCCAACTCCTCCCACCACCACTCCGACTCCCAGCAGCTCTCCATCGTCCGCCAGTCCATACTCCTCCTCTCCGCCTACCTCGGCCTCGGGGTCCTCATATACTCCTCCTTCACCTCCCACTTCCAGGTCACCGAGACGCACCCGGTCGTCGACGCCCTCTACTTCTGCATCGTCACCATGTGCACCATCGGCTACGGTGACATCACCCCTTCCACCCCCTTCGCCAAGCTCTTCTCCATCACCTTCGTCCTCTTCGGCTTCGGCTTCCTCGACATCCTCCTCTCCTCCATGGTCTCCTACGTGCTCGACCTCCAGGAGTCCCTCCTGCTCTCCTCCATTAAGACGCACCAGGCCGGCAACGCCACCCGGAACTACCTCGTCGACGTCAAGAAGGGCAGGATGAGGATACGGATGAAGGTCGGCCTCGCCCTTGCGGTCGTCCTGGTGTGCATCGGCCTCGGCGCGGCTGTCCTCAGGTTCGTCGAGGCGCTCGGATGGCTCGACTCCTTCTATCTCTCCGTCATGTCCGTGACCACGGTCGGGTACGGGGACCGCGCGTTCAAGACCATGACCGGGCGCCTCTTCGCCTCCGTGTGGCTGCTCGTGTCCACGCTCGCCGTCGCCAGGGCGTTCCTGTACTTGGCAGAAGCTAGGATCGACAAGCGGCATCGGAAGCTCGCCAAGTGGGTGCTGGCGCGGGATATGACCGTAGCGGAGTTCCTCGCGGCGGACATAGACCACAACGGCTTCGTCAGGTATGGCTTGGCTTCATCAGTAGTTATGTTTATGATGCTAATTATTTGCACATATGCAAAATGCTGTCAACTAACTAGGTTTGCAATTAAAAGGACAAGTTTGATGCTAGGAAACACGAACACTCCAAAATGGGTGTCCTGGTTCGTGTCTCTGACATGACACGACGATTCCAATGTATAATAGTACATTCCAGAATTGGTATTGTGTTCATACTGTCTCGTCTCGTAACATAATTTTGTACATGCAACATATTTTTCATCCATAAAGATGAAAATAATTTTCTGAAAGAAGTTAGGCATGATGAGGTGTATGAATCATATCCTCGATACAACACTTCCCCTCCATATGCATCCATCATTAAGCTTATCAAGTTTAGTGAAAGAAGTCGGGGATGATGAGATGTCTTTTTGAAGCATCCATCGTTAACCTTATCAAGTTAGTGTGGTAGGCAGGTGTATCATCCATTTCAAAAGGGTCGGAAGTATTTGACAGGAGTAAATGCTTAAATCTTTGTGCTGTTTATATATATACTATGGCCTAGTTGGATAACATGATTGCTCATATCTGATACACACCGGAGGTTGTTGCGAGATGATTTTACTTGGAGCCGCTACTGGTTAAATAGGGTTCACTTGCATACTACTATACATGTTTAGTGGTTCATAAAAACTGATATTGGGTCAATAGTAGTTGTTGAAAACTCTTATCTGATGTAGACTTAAGGTTGATCTTAGATTTGAGAAACTAAATACACCTAGTTGTAAGAGGTTCATCTTGCCAAATTCGGAGTTACATCAAAGCTAATTGCTAAGTTAAAAGTTAGAAATAATTCGCACAAAAAGGGCCTTTCTAACTGAGGGGGGTATCGACAAACTCTAACAAGTCACCTAGTTGTAAGAGGGCCTTTCTTCGAAAATACTAAACCCCAACCCTAGTTTACTTTCCCTCATATTTTTTAAAATACCCCAAATCCTAACCCTACTTTATCTACAATTGCCACCCTCCACATGACTGGAACCTTAGCCTTGCTACCACCGGAACCGGAACCATAAGCCAGGTTAGCAGCTCAACCTTCCCCATCCCCTACGATACTGGAACCCTAACCCTAGCCTACTCCCGCAATATCCACCACATCAGAACCCTAACCCTAGCCTACTCCCGCAACATCCACCACATCAGAACCCTAACCCTAGCCTACCTCCCGCAGCCGCCACCTTCCCAAACCCTCGCCATAACCCTACTCGACTTCGTCGATCTCTCCAGAAGCTCGCTGACCACGCAAGATTTCTCCAGGCGCTTGGCGACCTCCCGACGGCTATAGATTCAAAGCTCACTCTTCTAGCGCTCGACTCTACCGCTTTGGTCGCCGTCGACCTAGCCCTTGTCGATGACCCGTGACGACTCCATGACTCTAGAGCTTGCCGACCATTCCACGCCGTCGCCGTTTATGGTCTTTGTCAATGGCTCATTTCCAGATCTAGACAACAGCTATTTCTTCGATCTCTAGGGTTTGATCTCCTTTTTTGTGTAGGCTTGTGCTCACGGGGATTTATATGGTGTAGAGTTGTGTCCTCGGAGGTTGCTTCGATGTTCTTAGCCTTTGTGGTGGTTGTACTTTGGTGATTTGGAGTTAACAGAGTAGAGAACAAGAGAGGAAGGATTGACACCAAGATATGTGAGTAAACTCTTCAACCACATTAGCTCGGAATGTGCATGGACCATCGGGCGGTAGTCTGCCTTGGCAAGCATCCACATTGATGTTGCTCATTTCTCTTGGTGTCGCTCATTTCTCTCTTGTTGTTCTCTATTGTGATAACTAGTCAAGTATCCACATCGATGAAAACTGATTGTTCTATGAGTGCACCAAACACATTGTTGTTGATTGTCAGTTCATTCGGGAGAATGTTAAGCTTCGTGAGGTTCAACTCCAACATGTTCCTCTCATATCACAAATCATTTACATCCACACCATGGCCTTGCTTAGCCCACTTCATCTTTACTTCATTTTACTCTCAACATCTACGCTCCAGTTTGTGGATGAGTGCAAAAGATAGTTTGTTATTGCTTATTATATGACATGAAGCCTTTCTAGTTTCTCTTTTACTTTTAGTCCTAAAAACATTAGGATGTGGAGCAAACCTTTCCCTATAAATATGAACAAATCCTTGCCTATAAATATCTACTCTCCTCCACATTAATGAATTTAAGTCCAGTAAGTTGAGTCAACTTCTCAACAACATTAAACGGCTAGTCGGACCTGATGAGATACTCTATGACATGTTTAATACTATGCATACGAATTGTGAATTAATAGCTTGGGACTTTTGATTGGTTGGTACTTAAATAAAAGACTCCCGACAAAATGGAAAGAACCATGAATTCCTAGACAAGTTTGGAGCTGTAGTGTAGGTTCCATCTAGAAGATGTATGTGACGTAGTGATAAAGGTTAGGCATATCAATTGGTACATGTTCTCAACTCTCAAAAGATTTGCAGTATCGGAAGCGATATCAGGACGTTCCTATTGAAGCATTATCGACGATTTCGGATCGGAGTATCATATTTTTTGGTTTAGAAAACAAATGATTATTAATAAATTATTGAAATTTAGAAAAATATTTTATATATTTAGGCATAATTTTAAGTATTTTCTTTATTGTTTCTTAGTAGTTTTAAAAATTGAATGAAATAATAGTCATCGTTGCTGATTGGTTTACCTGCGATAAATAAAATTTCTTCATTCACATGCTTTTATAACCTTTTCTTACTTTTACAACCTTGCTGATTGGTCTTTCTCGTTCAATTTTCTCTACCAAATTGACCGGAAAAAATTGATTGGGAAAGAGACCCTAAACATCGGAATCAGTTAGTAGCAGTCGGTATCAGATCGGGACATGCCAAATCGTATCGGTATCGGCCGATACTGCAAACAAGCTGATACTGCAAACTATGCTTTCAACGCACCAATTTCCCTTTCATATACATTCTTCAGCAGGCCTAGCAAGTTGAAATGGTGGTTAGGTGTGCCATCTACTTCAACATGGTGTATTCCAAAGGTTGAAGTATTTGACTATACCTCTCTCCCTCGCTCAATATAAACATAGAAGAAAAAGATAATTGCCTAGAGAAATTGTAGACATTTCTCTGTTATATGAGTTGCGGCTTAGTTGAAAATGAAATGTTTGCTTATATCTGAAACCATTTCCTAACACACGAGGCGTTGTAAGATAAGTATGTTAAACTGTTTTAAGCGTTTAGGTAAAGTGCGTCCACTGGATACTTCTGCCTATGTTCAGTGGTCACAGAACTTCTCCCTAGGGACGATGTTCACTGCATACTTCTGGCTATTTACAGTGGTCACAGAACTAATATCAGATCAAGAAGATTGTTCAAATTCTATTTGATGTGATTAGACTAGCTGCAGTCAAGATAATAGGTTCATCTGCCAAATTTGGGTTACTATCGAGTATCAAGCAATGTTACATTAGGCGGAATTCATTTTGCGCTCAGTTCATGGCTGGTTACTGATTAATCAGACTGCTTGGCTACTTAATTGCAATTATGTGGCCATTGGAATTTAGACCAGTCTACCACATGATTAATCAAATTAAGAACCCAATTACTCCGTTGCTTAACCGCTGAGTAATCATCTTTTTAGAATACTGCTATCAAGTTACAGTTGAATGCTAGATATGATTGGCACACAGAGCAGGTTTCCTATTCAAGGAGGTAGTTGGAGAGCTCTGTCGCTGAGATGCATTACCCATTAAACACTCAGATATCTCCCATATGGCTGGTATTTTGACCAGTATGAAGGTTCAAAGGCAAACTGATACGGTTGCCAACCGGTTTGAGTAAACCAGTAATTGAACCATGCTACCAATATATCGGGTATATATATGAGCAATGTTTTATTAAGTGGTTTTCATTAAGCACCTGGTCCATGTCTGGTTACATGTTAATATTGACTAGTTGATTGATAAATCACAATTACACAGCCACTTGAAAATTTTCGATTATTTGTCTACCCATAAATTAGATTAAGTGGTAGATTACTGAGCCATAAATAAGAAAATAGTGGAACACATATATTGTTTATAGACCATAGTGTCCCACCTGTCAAAGTTTAGGCTCCGCCACTGGTTACTGTGATTCTTGTAGCTTTTTCAATATTGAAGATCTATCACTTCCAAACCATATGATACAGGTACTTAAAATGGAGGTTTTGTCACGTTGAATACATGTGAGATACTCGGGTACTCTAACACTTAAGGATACTTGCCAGTAAAGTTTTGTTAGATGTCCTAGATATTGAGACATTAGGTTTACAAATGATGTAAAGGATTAAAAAACATGATAATGCCAATGGTTCATAAAATAATTTTTGAAAGGTGTGAATTTTGGATGCATTTTGATCATACTTCCTGTTCAAGAACTTCTTTGTCCTTTCCCTTTCTTCCGGCCCCTCTTTTCATTTCTAGTGATAAGCAATTAATTTATATTTTGGTCTTGCATTGGCTGTTTAGTGTTTCTCTTTAAAGAATGAATGAATATTAATAAGTCATTTAAATTTTAATTATTGTTGGCTCCCTTTGGTGTATGGATGATAATGGGTTGGGGCCATCCTAAAGGCCCGTAGATCAATCCGTAAAATTAAAATTACCTGATCCGACCCTCACCCGGTTGTGTAACGGGTTGGATCAGTAACTTTTTGGTGTCATTCATGTACTGGAGGAAGTCCTTAGAGAATTGGGTGAATGCCTTAATCCCTCGCATGAATTCTTACATCACACCACACTTGTTCTGGGGTTGATGGTTGTATATCCCTAAACGATGATGCAAGTAATAATTCATATCCATTTTATGCATGTATAGATACTTCTGAAATCAATGGATACATAGGATTGTTGATGCGGAATGGATGTGAATTAAGAATCAACAAATAATTTGAATTAAAAGTAGGTTCATTTAAATCTATACTAATTACCAAATAATTTCTAGGTCGCCATAATTAATGGTTATATTAAGCAAGATTTTATAGAGAATTGAATCAAACTACCACGAAATCAAGATAGTTCTTTATTTAATAAACATGTTGATAACTACAAATCTCATTTTCTTTGACTTTGTAGAAGCACTCAAATTACAGGTGGATCAGTAGTTTATTGATAGTATTTTGGATAATAGATGTGGTAGTCATACTTACTTGATTTAGAATGAGGAGGGAGATTGGAATCGGGATGTCGAGGGATTACCTGAAGGGGGGCACTGCTGCTTCGCACTGCTGCCGTTACTTCTCTGCTGCTACCTGCTGGCTGCTTCTTCCTGCTGCTGTTAGTGCTGCTTCGCTGCTACTGTGCTGCGTTTGCTACTGTTGTTGCATCTGTTGTTGCTGCTGCGTCTGCTACTGCTGCTTCGTCTTCTGCTGCTGCGACTGCATCTGCTATTGCTGCTGGTGTTGTTTCTGCTGTTGTTGCAGCTGCCTCTACTTGCTGTTTTTGCGAGGGGAAGGAGGAAGGAGTGGTAGAAATGAGGGAGGGTTAGGAGAGGGGGAGGGGTTGGGCCATCTCAGCCAGAGAAGTTCATAAAGAAAAGAAAAGTTCTTTTTTTCATTCAATCATTCATTGCCTAGAAACATTCAACCCTATATATATATATATATATATATATATATATATATATATATATATATATGGTACTCTTCAAAAAACAAACAAAAAACTAGCTAACAACTTCAACAACTCAACAACAAATTCGTAAGGAATAGGTAAATAAAACAAAAAAGAAACAGAATTTCTTTTCTTTTCTTCAAATGATGTCCTCATCAATCGTCTAGTTTGAAAAATGGTTGACAAACATTAAGTATCCATAAGATAGCGCGTAAGTATCATTCTATGTCCGTGCATGCCTAAGCACATTCCAAATATCTCTGTCCTTGCTCGTATTTGCAGAACCAGATATGTACGAAGGCAAAAAAAATTTGGAAAATTTCGGCATGGCTCCTTTGTATTTTCTTTATTCCACAATCTATAAACACAAATTCAAGCCCTACCATCTCTATTTCATATCCATATCTGTGTCAACGATGCAACCCTTGAGTCATAACACAAATCCAAGTCCTAATTTAATATCCCAAATCCACATCTCTATCCAATATCTTATAGGCGCAACCCGTCAATCACCAATACGTGATCCAAGGCACAACCCGCCACCACAATATTAGTTTTAACCATAATCCTAATCCTAACAATAACAACTAGACTTCACCGTCATCGAGGGTGTCGTGTCTTTACTGTCTTGTCACATCCACGTGCAATCTAGGACACACCAAGATAGGTGTCTAAAATATACTAGGACACTCCATGGACACTCCTAAATATAACACACCAAGATAGGTGTCATGTCCTTATCGTGCCACATCAATGTCTGGGCAACGTTATCATTACACATTAATTGAAAACTAAACAGGTGTCGTGTCCATGTACCCGTGTCCGTGCTACATTATTGAATATACATAACAATTAATCTAAACTAATCTATATTAAACTAATTACATACATACCATTTCCTTATTAAATAAAGAAATAAGGATTTTAGGGTTAGGACCGGTACCTTAATGAGGAGCTCGGTGATGGTAGAGCGGTGCTCGGGCTCAACGTGATCGTCCTTGGTGTGCTCAAGCAAGCAGATGCAATGGCTGTGGTAGCAGTGTGAGAGGATGGCGACAGTGGGGTCGTGGCTCGATCAGAGCGGTGGGGTGGGGTCAGGTCTGGTGGCCGCGATGTGGTGATTAGTAGTAGAGGAGGAGGGGGTGGGGCTCAGGCTGCGGAGGAGGAGGAGGAGGTGGGGGTTGGGCAAGCACCAGAGGAGTTGGAAAAATTAGTTTTTGAGTTTGATAGAGAGAGCTGATTGATTAGGGAGAGATTTGGTAAGTGACGCTTTAGCGATGCCTAACGACACAACTTAAGTTCCAATGCTAACATGGCATCCTGTAAATTAGCAATGTTTTTACGACAAATTTAGTGACATTGTCTACTTTGACATCGAATGCTGATATGGTGCATCGACATTTTGCGACATAGTAGCAACGTCAATCTATGTTGCTAACGTCGCAGATGCGTAGCTATCTTTCGTGCACTATTGCTGCGTTTACGGTGACGTCCTGTGACTCCCTGTACCAGGCTTGGATGTCCCCAAACACTGGGACTACTTGACGTCGTTGGTGTGTGGCAGATACGTCGCTATTATCATTGCTGTCCCTTAGTTTTTGATGATGAATTTTTGGCCCGAAATATTTTTGGGTTTGTTATGGACCTTGCTCGGCCTGACTCGATCTTGCCTATTATTATCTCTCCTTTCATGTCGCATAATTCTTGAATTGTGTGTTGCCCTATACATATCATGTGCGTGACCTGTCCTTGGTGTCTATGTCTATGCAACATAGCATCCAAACAGCCCCTGGTTCTTAAAGTGACATGGCCTTTTAGCAAGACAAGTTGCAATTCGGTATTCAGAAAGACCACGTGGGATATATGGTATCTGATTTCTCATGTTGTGATTAATCAATGGTTTTTACCATAATCTCTTGGGTTTCTTTAGTCCTATCAGTCTGGAATGAACACCTTACCACTTTGGGCCTTCAGATGTTTTAGTCTTATATTTGATTGCATTCTAGAAGGTTCCTTGGTTCTGCTAGTTATCATATATATATATATATATATATATATATATATATATATATATTGTACTTACATTTAAATTAACCAAATGTTGGTACTGACATGTTGAATGTATTTTCTTTTTCCCACTATGTGAAGAATTATAAGGGCGCAAAACCACTTATTCCTTGATCGCTTACCTGCAAGTCCATAAGACTTTGTTTCTGTTGATTCTAGCAATCTTGTCCTAATTCGAAGTCACTCCAGTATAATTCAGTAGTGATGTGCAGTAGGCCAAAGCTCATGCATATGCAGCTTTTCATGCTGAAAGTTAGAAAACCTTAGGAGAGACCTAGGAAGCATTGAGATTCCAACAACTGGTGGTCCTTGACGTGTCGGACACACACCGGAGACAACACTCCAAAATGCACAGGAAATTCACCAAACTCAGTGCCCTTCTCATGCCGTATCTGCATCATGTTATATTCGTCCGCTCAACATATGCAGCAGAGACTGACACATGTTAGTGTGAACAGATTGTTGATTGAATTGAATCAACTGATGTTGCAATCTGAAATAGGCCACAGGCATTTATATGTAGTTAAATGTGTTCTTTTGAAGTATATATTCGTCCCGAAGTTGATAAGTTTTTTTGATTGAGTAGCTATGCTCTTTGCACTTGCTCATCTGATCTGGACTTCTTGTGATAGGACAAAGGCTTTTGTAACCAACGAAAATTCTAAGGCTTTTTCGACAAGTCTATTTGCTTTAGTTTTTTTGACATAGTTGATACTAAAGTGTGTTCCTTGTTTGTTTTCTTCAGCAAGTCGGAGTTTGTGATATACAAGCTCAAGGAGATGGGGAAGGTCGCGGAGAAGGACGTTTTGCAGATATGCGATCAGTTTGATAGGCTTGACACAGGAAACTGCGGAAAGATTACACTCTCTGACCTCCTTGAGAGTCATCACCACTAGTGTCTTGTTATTAATTCTAGTAGTCCATACGAGGTTGGAGTGCATTTTGCTGATCCAAGTCTTGGAGGCACTCCAATCTCTCGTCAGAACTAAATAGATGTTTCTGAAGAGTTGTATAGGCAATATCTTCTTGCTTTCTCTGATTATTAGGAAGTAGCTATGGATGTAACCAAACTCTACCACTATATTTTCTGTAGATCTTAGACTTTATTTCTTATTCCATTACTCTTCATAATTGTTTGGCCTGAACGATCTCGTATTTTTTCACTTTAATACCCTGAATAATCCGCTCGCTTCGCCACAATATGGGAAGCTGGAGGCAGGGATTATGTTTTGGTTGGCTGTTGGAGAGTATGAAAACATTTTGATCTTTTGTTTAGTTGCACTTAAAAACCCTAAACATTCATTGTTTGCAACTATCTATTTGTATTAACAATTTAAACAATATAACTAGTTCTTTTTCAATTTTCTACGATAATGTTGCCTTCTAATAGAAATGTGTGGGAACTTTCAAACCCATTACATAAAACCCTAACTAGTTTTATCAAAGGGGTATTTTAGCAAGTGCTCCCACTATAAATATACACACTAGTATATACCCCAATTTATTTTAAAAAAACTAGCAAATGTCCTTATTATGAGTAAAATAATCAAACTTTTGGTTAAATAGTGGGATTATATCTTAAAATTTAAAATGTTGTATACAAAGAAATGGAGACATTTCCTAATTTTTTAAATAAGTGGAGGTATGCTAGTTTCTATGGGTAAAGTGTAAACAAATCCTCCTTAGATTTGTCTCGTTTGTAAAATAAGACTCGTTAAAAAACTAAAGCAATTGACCCTCAGAGTTTTTGCGTGAGCAATAAAGTCCCTACCATCTATTAGCCGTTAGAAATGACCGTTAATGACTTAAAAAAAACTGGAAATTGCTGAGAAGCCCAATTTCGGGGTGGGCTTTTATGAAATGCCCACCCGCTGGATTATTTTTATGAAATGCCCAGAATTAAGTTTTTACACGTTAAATATTTCAAGATTCTCTCTAGTTGCTATGTATTTACAAAATTTGCCATTATCATAATTCCAAAAATACCCCTTCGCGTAAATTTGGACATCTATATATAATTATGAATTCGCAAACTCAGATTTGGATTGAGAAATTCGTATTCTTCTTCTTCTTCACGAGAAATTTGAAATCCATTGATATAATCTTTATTAGAGATCGCAGAATCGTTCGTAGTTCACTGTGGTTTTCGTCAGTCGAACGTCGATCATCCTTCATCATCATCGATCATCATCATCATCAACATCATCTTCGTTGTTTCCGGCGATTAGGTCAATTGTGGATAGAAGATCTTCTTCTTTTCTTTTTATAGATCTTAAAACAAGGTGAGAGTTCAGATCTGTAGAAATTCATCCATCAGCTTCGTATCTCTCGAAATTTATGCTGAATTTGATTTTGTTATGAAGATTATTAACTTAGAAAATGTTAGTGAGATATTTAATCTTGTTATTTTATGCTAATAGCATTCTCCGTTATACTTTAAAGGAGAATGACAATTATTTCTTATAAAGATCATTATCCGTATGTTTTTAGGACGGAGAATGCCATTCTCCGTCTTAATTAGGACGGAGAATGCCATTCTCCGTCTTAATTTGAACGGAGAATGACATTCTCCGTCTTAATTAGGACGGAGAATGACATTCTCCGTTTTACTTTAGACGGAGAATGATCATTATAAGTTAGTTCCAACTGAGGATATTTATTCTCCGTTACTTTAGACGGAGAATAATCATTATTAGATGAGAATTTTATTGTTCTATTTGTGGCCTCTTATGTTTTTATGTTATCAGGGGGGAAGATATGGAATCAAGTTGTTTAGTTAACATTTGTTTCAAGGGAGACATAGTTTCCTGCCGTGTCACACATGAAAGTACCGTGGATTTTTTAAAGAATAAAGTGTGCGATCGATGGAGTTCTTTGGATCCACTTTCCTTCCGTTTCAGGTTTTTGCACTCTGATGGGACTGAACTGTATGTTGAAAGTGATTTTTGGCTTCGCTCATTGGTTGGTGGTTTTAACGGTACTCATGATGTGAGTTTTGATCTATATGTGGAGCAAATACACTCTCCATGTTCTTCATCAACATCTTTTCCTTGTCAAAGCTTTCACATGAGACCTTCGTCTTCCTCTTCTAGTTCTTTGAGTAGATGTTCTCCTACTGTAAAGGACAAACGAGTAGTACAATTTTATGAGGGCTCAACTGAGACAGTGAAGAAGAGGAAATCGGATATGTGGCCTGGATCAATTACTGGTGTTGGTCAGATTTTTCTAAATGGTGTTGAAGAAGTTAGGAATGCTGTTAGAAAGGTTTGTTTTGAATCTCGTCATCCATTCCACATTTTGAAATCTGAGCCGGGGAGGTATACTGTTTGTTGCAAGAATTACAAGACACATGCTTGTTTGTGGAGCTTCCATGCTATATCTATTTCGAAAGATAATCAAATTTTTGAGGTGAGGAGGTATGTGGGAGAACATAATTGTGGAGCTGGCTATATGGATAAAGGTAATCTGGTTGTTCCAGCAAAGTTTGTGAAAAGTTTGGTTAGTGACATTGTTCGGATGCATCCTAAAAAGTCCGCAAAATCTGTTGTCGATGATTTCAAGGTCGACTACGGCTTATCTGTTACATATGGACAGGCATACCACGGAATTAGGCTGGTGCACCAGGAAATGTACGGAGATGATGTTAGATCTTACAGTGACTTGTGTTGGTATGTGAACAAGGTAAAGGAAACCAATAATGGTTCCGTTATCGACTTCCAGAAAGATGATTCATCAATGAGGTTTGAGCGGCTTTTTCTTTCATATGGGGCTTGCGTAGAAGGCTTTCAATATTGTCGTCCGATGCTATATTTGGATGCCACTTTCCTTACAGGGAGGTTTAGAGGTTGTTTGATGTCTGCTACAGCGAAGAATGGTAACCAACAGTTCTACCCTATTGTATACGGTATAGTATCAGGCGAAGATGGCGACAATTGGAAATGGTTCCTTACAAATCTAAAGAATGTTGTTGGATGTAGTAGGCGTATTGTTTTTCTTTCGGATCAAGGCACCGGTCTAGTTTCTGAAGTCCCTAAAGTGTTTCCTAATGATTATCATAGCTATTGCTATTATCACATGAAGAATAACATACTGCTGAAAGAGAAAAGAAATGAAAGAGTGTATCCGCATGTACTTGAAGCTTGGAGGCAAGCAGTATATGCTCTAACTCCAGGTGTGTTAATGAGACAGATATATGCACATTTTCTATGCATTTTCCCTTAATTTAACAAGAAAAATGACCATTTTCCGCGTCAGTAAGACGGAGAATAGTCATTCTCCGTGTGTTTTAAAACGGAGAATGGCCATTCTCCGCGTTAGCAAGACGGAGAATGTCATTCTCCGTTAGCTTTTGGACGGAGAATGACCATTCTCCGTCTTGCATAGAACGGAGAATATCATTCTCCGTTAGCTTTTGAACGGAGAATGACTATTATCTTTATGAGAATGTACTTATTTTTTCATAATTTTGTGAATTGACCTGATTCTTTATTACTTATTTGTTTTTCTGTATAAAGGTGGGTATAGACAAGCAATCAAGAAGATTTATGATCTGAATTGTGGTCATGTTGTGAATTGGATGAATAAACAAAAACCTGAACACTGGTCAAACACATTCTTCCCGGGATGTAGATACGGTGAGGTTGCTTCTAGTTGTGCAGAGTCATTCAATGCATGGATAAAGGCTGAGAAGAAATTGCCTATATCAGCAATTGTAAATGTCATCCGTGTGAAGATGATGAAGATGATTTCGGATCGCCACAAGGATGCAATTGGTTTGAATAGCAAATTGACTCCATACGCTGAGGATATGCTGAAGCAGCTTACAGATGATGGCATGTGTTATAGGGTATATCGGTCCGGTGATTTCGAATTTGAGGTGATCGCAGATACTTCCTCCCATATGGTGAATCTTCTTGATTGTCATTGTAGTTGTCATAGATGGAAGGTATATGGATTCCCATGCAGCCATGCAATACAATGCATCAGAGTTGGTTCAGATAAATCTGTTTATGACTTTGTGGAGCAGTATTGGACATCAGATTATTACCAGAAGTTATATTCATGTGCCATTCGTCCAGTTCCAGATTGCGAAAAACAGTTTGAAAATAATCCCACTGATGTTGTTCTACCCCCTGTTCCGAAACGGGGTCCTGGACGACCAAAAGCGGACCGTTACAAGAGCAAATATGAGAACAAGGGAAAAGAGAAAAGAAAGATAAGGTGCCAGAATTGTTTTGAATTATGCAATCACAATCGGAGCACTTGTCCTCTGCCTCCACGTGCTGCTACGGTGGTCCAGGGGGCAGCGCCCCCTCGTTAATACATACACATATATTCCTTCTTTTATATAACTGGAAATTGTTTTTTGAATACATATCTTACATTTTTTGATATCAATGGTAATAGTTTGAATTCTGCATATCAGCATAAGAACTTATTCTCCTTTATACTCTCTGACTTTATAATGTATTGAATGACCATTCTCCGTGTGTTTTAACACGGAGAATAATCATTCTCCGTTTTAGATACAAGGAGAATGGCCATTTATAAGTCAAAAATAGAAGGAGAATAATCATTCTCCGCGTGTTTTAAAACGGAAAATGCCATTCTCCGCGTCAGTAAGACGGAGAATGCTCATTCTCTAGGTCAAAATACAAGCAGAATGGCATTCTCCGTCTCTTTTGACCCGGAGAATGACATTCTCCGTCTATTTGGACACGGAGAATGGCATTCTCCGCGTCCCTAAGACGGATAATGTTGCTTTCTAGGTCAAAAATACAAAGAATAATCATTCTTCGCGTGTTTTAAAACGGAGAATGACATTCTCCGCGTCAGTAAGACGGAGAATGCTCATTCTCTAGGTCAAAATACAAGCAGAATGGCATTCTCCGTCTCTTTTGACCAGGAGAATGGCATTCTCCGTCTCATACGAAACGGAAAATGGCATTCTCCGCGTCCCTAAGACGGACAATGTTACTTTCTAGTTCAAAAATACAAAGAATAACCATTCTCCGCGTGTTTTAAAACGGAGAATGCCATTCTCCGCGTCAGTAAGACGGAGAATGCTCATTCTACAGGTCAAAATACAAGGAGAATGGCATTCTCCGTCTCTTTTGACCCGGAGAATGCCATTCTCCGTCTATTTTGGACACGGAGAATGGCATTCTCCGCGTCCCTAAGACGGACAATGTTACTTTCTAGGTCAAAAATACAAAGAATAACCATTCTCCGCGTGTTTTAAAACGGAGAATGCCATTCTCCGCGTCAGTAAGACGGAGAATGCTCATTCTCTAGGTCAAAATACAAGCAGAATGGCATTCTCCGTCTCTTTTGACCCGGAGAATGCCATTCTCCGTCTATTTTGGACACGGAGAATGGCATTCTCCGCGTCCCTAAGACGGACAATGTTACTTTCTAGGTCAAAAATACAAAGAATAACCATTCTCCGCGTGTTTTAAAACGGAGAATGCCATTCTCCGCGTCAGTAAGACGGAGAATGCTCATTCTACAGGTCAAAATACAAGGAGAATGACATTCTCCGTCTATTTTGACCCGGAGAATGACATTCTCCGTCTATTTTCGGAGAATGGCATTCTCCGCGTCCCTAAGACGGATAATGTTCCTTTCTAGGTCAAAAATACAAAGAATAATCATTCTCCGCGTGTTTTAAAACGGAGAATGTCATTCTTCGCGTCAGTAAGACGGAGAATGCTCATTCTACAGGTCAAAATACAAGGAGAATGACATTCTCCGTCTATTTTGACCCGGAGAATGACATTCTCCGTCTATTTTGACACGAAGAATGACCATTTCTAAGTTCCAAATGCACACATTATAGGTTTGTATTAACACAGATAATGACATTATAGGTTTGAATCAAACAACAGAACTTTAACAAAACAGATTTACATATATAGAACAATGTAAATTAGTCGAAAAATTGAATTTCATTACAAAGGAAAACAAATACATTACAAAAGAAACCTGACAAACAGAATATATACAATGAATTTGTTAGCCAATTTACATTGTCAGTTTCTTTTATTGTACAAAAGGAACTGCACATTTACTCATAAGCAAAGCCTTAGCCAAATTTAGCCTTCTCTTTACAATAGTATTGTGAACTATTTTGTTTGTTTTCTTCTGTAAATCAAATGGAGCTCTGGACAACTTTTCAATATAATATGAAACATACAGCAGGCAGCTCGGTGATAGTTGCTGTGGGCATTCTTTGCAAACCTTGAGCTCTGTTGTTTCGTATTCCTGGATTGCTGGGCTTTTATTCCTCATCAATGCAATCTTCTTCATTACAATTGGCTCGATTTTATTCTTCATGTATGTTGCATCCTGGATTCCCTTAGCGCCTGTGTTTTTCCGCAATGAGTTGTAGTATGTCCAAACATAGGAGCTGAAGTTGAATGCCAGCAGCGTATAGTGTTTATTCTCCTCGCGGAAGAGTGGCACGAATAGCCATTCAATGTCATCTTCCAGCTCCATTATAAAATCTTCTATATCAACTTTGAAATTGTACAATGCTCCAGGTGTTGGATTTTTTTCATCGACATACTGGACAGTACTCTGTTTTCCAGAAGAAAAAAAAAACAAAAAATAATATCATGAGTTAGTTTTTTACAACACTATTAGTAGCTGTACACATTAATATTTATTTTTCAGTTTCGATTCTTACCAATGAATGGGGCATCATGATTGCAAACCATTTACATTGTGCACCCTGCGAGCTTGACTGAATATTCTGCCTTAATTCGGCTTGAACTTCGTTCATAAGCTTTATTAGGTAGTTCATAACACCGGCTTCTATATCCGCCTCATTTATTATGTCTTGAAAATCTTTAGCACTTAACAACATGCTGACATCATTATTTCTTCTTCTTATTTTACATTCTTCTGGAGCACTTGGAAAGTACATGTATACATAATCACTGCACATAAATTTAGTTTCGATTATGATAATAATATAGGCTAATGATAAAATTGCATAAAAAATAACTCCAATAGAGAATGATCATTCTCCGTTATGAAATGGACGGAGAATGTCATTCTCCGTTATGAATTGGACGGAGAATGTCATTCTCCGTTTTAAATGGGACGGAGAATGATCATTCTCCGTTTTAAAATAGACGGAGAATGGCATTCTCCCTTTATTTTGACCCAGAGAATGACATTCT
This sequence comes from Iris pallida, assembly GCA_029216955.1. Lineage (NCBI taxonomy): Eukaryota > Viridiplantae > Streptophyta > Magnoliopsida > Asparagales > Iridaceae > Iris > Iris pallida. Next base: position 13,259,494 of record JANAVB010021000.1, on the reverse strand, counting down.
CCGTCTCAATAAGGCGGAGAATGCTCATTCTCTAGGTCAAAATACAAGGAGAATGCCATTCTCCGTGTCGAAATAGACAGAAAATGTCATTCTCCGTGTCAGTGAGACGGAGAATGTTCATTTCTCTAGGTTAATGCAGTAAGAAAGGTCATTCTCCGTCTATTTTATAACGGAGAATGACATTCTCCGTCTCATATTAGGCGGAGAATGATCTTCCTTTAGGTCAAAAAACACAGAAAATGCCATTCTCCGTGTGTTTAAACACCATTCTCCGTCTCAAAATAGACGGAGAATGGCCATTTCTAGTTCAAATGACACAGAAAGGCCATCCTCCGTATATTTTATAGACGGAGAATGATCATTTTCATTTGCCGCGTCAATATAAACGGAGAATGATCATTCTCCGTTATAAATTGGACGGAGAATGTCATTCTCCGTTTTAAATGAGACGGAGAATGATCATTCTCCCTTGTGAATTGTACAGAAATTGGTTCAAGTTTAGAATACTTACGTTGGAGACATCCTTCTTGTGTATACGATGCTCCTGTATACTTGCTTCAGTTCATCGTCTGCAACGTTCCAAAGTCTGAGCTTCGGACATTGCATCAGCATTTTCCCCTCTTTAACAAGCTTTGCTGTTTGAGGAGATTCTTCCTCAAGTTCTTCAGGAGCTGACATTTCCTTTTTATTGTCGACCTTCTCGGGGCTGGAAGGAGCTTTTTTTTTCCCAGCAGGAGCTACTTTCTTTCTGGGACTGGAAGGATCTTTTCTTTTCCGACCAGGACCTGCCTTCTTACTTGTTGTAGCATCGGATGTTTTCTTCTTTTGCAATGTAGTAAAATCATCCTCATCTGCAGCAGGTACATTTGATCTTGTGTAATGCTTCTGGGGAACTGCTTGAGTATCCCCTCTTTCCATTGCTCTAGCCATTGCTTCAAGGTTAACGATTGTATCGTTCTTATTCTTGACTTCGTCATTCAACGAGGCAACTTCCTCTAGAAGTCTGTTATTATCATTAGTTAGCTTTTCATTCTCTTTTTTCAGATCCTCTGTCATTTTCACTGATATAAAAACAAACAACAACAAGAGGTATGATGTCAATATTATATAATCTTCTTTTTAAAAACAATGTCATTCTCCGTGTCAATTTAGACGGAGAATGACATTCTCCGTGTCAAAATAGACGGAGAATGCCATTCTCCGTGTCAAAATAGACGGAGAACGTCATTCTCCGTTTCCAAATAGACGGAGAATGACATTCTCCGTGTCAATTTAGACGGAGAATGACATTCTCCGTCTAATATTAGACGGAGAATGTCATTCTCCGTGTCAAAAAATACGGAGAATGGTCATTTCTATGTCAAAATACAGAAAATGTCATTCTCCGTGTCAAAATACTAGCGGAGAATGTCATTCTCCGTGTCAAAATAGACGGAGAATGTCATTCTAAGTGTGTTTTAATACGGAGAATGACATTCTCCGTCTATTTTATAACGGAGAATGGTCATTCTCCTTGTTAGATACATGTAATTACAGATTAAAATAGAAAAAAAATATAAAATCTTACCTTTTAGAAGTAGCTCCTCAACATGTTGACGAAGCTTCTCATTATCAGCAGTAAGCTCAGACTTCTGCTTTCTCAGGGAGTCTAGTTCCGACCCCTGTGCCTCCAGTTCTTCAACTTGCTTAAGGAGTTTCTTATTATCATCAATAAGGAGCGATTTCTCATTCCTTAAAGAGTCTAACTCCTTCTCCAAGCCATCAGCAACGAGCCCCACAGCACGTTGTTGGGCTACATCTGCCGCTAGTTGCTGGGCTCTTTCCTGGAGTTGCTCATTCTCAGCGATAAGCTGAGATTTCTCCTGCAAGACACGCAACATGTCTACATTGTCAGCTGTAGAGGGTGCTGGTGCTTGAGCTTCAGCTTGTGGTTCTTCTTCATCAACAGAATTATCTCCACCTTCTATATATTGCTGCTCTGCTGGGACTTCTTCAAGTTCATCAACATTCAATGCAACAAGATCATTGAATATCAAATCCGAATCCATTTTAGCACCTTGATATTCATTTTTTAGGAATATCGAGATTTTATTCCCATCCCATGTGCAGAATCTCGGAGATGCGACTGTTGGTTTGCACTTCCTCTCTACCAGTCGACTGTGCTCTGCAAACCAATACAAGAAGTATATCGTACAACCTTCAATCTTCTTGTACGATATATCAATATCACCATCTTCAGATTTTGTGACAGCCCTCTTTATGCTGTCCATGACGTACTCCAGTATAATTCGAGGCCAACAGATGCTTTTTATAACATCTGTGCTCTCCACCAGAGCGAAGAACTTGTATGGCAAGTTCGACCCCCCCATTCTGGTGAAGAATGCTGTTTGGCACAAGTTGAATACTATTAACTTGGCCACCTCATCGGGACTTGCATTTTCGCCCCCCAGCAGCTCTAATATCCTTTTCCTAACTTCTGCGTTTGAGACTTCAGCATTTTTGCCCTTGGAATTTTTCAGCAATCTTGTGAAGTGTTTTGTACACATGCTGAATGAGTCTGCTGGTGGGGGGGTCTTCTGCTTCTCAGTGATGATCTTCAAATACTTCTCATCAACTTCAGTGTCATCATTCATTGGCAGACCGAAAATGGTTGCCATCTCATCAGCAGTTGGTGCTACTTTGACACTGCTGCTCAATTGGAAATATCCAATTCCATCTTCTTCCAAATAAGTCCCCATCAACTTCTCCAGACCTTGGGTGACTTTAGATAGTTCTGATTTTTTCACCTTAGTTCTGTAGAATACATCTACGAAGTTGTAGAATCCTACATTCTTCAAGCTTTCGACAACTGCTTCAGGCAAATGGCGAAACTTTTCCTTCACCTCATCCATGAGAGAGAGTACTGGGGTGAATGTTGCACGGAAAAATCTTTCGTCTCTGTTCCTGACAGTTTTTTTCCCTAAAAACAACAACAATTAGGTTTACGTCAACATTCTTCTTTATTATAATAAAGAGAAAGCCATTCTCCGTCTAATATTAGACGGAGAATGTCATTCTCCGTGTCAAAATAGACGGAGAATGAGCATTCTCCGTTTTGTATTCAAACGGAGAATGCCATTCTCCGTGTCAAAATAGACGGAGAATATCATTCTCCGTCTATTTTGACACGGAGAATGGCATTCTCCGTTTTGTATTAACACGGGGAATGGCATTCTCCGCGTGTTTTAAAACGGAAAATGCCATTCTCCGCGTTAGCAAGACGGAGAATGCTCATTCTCCGCTTCAGAAAGACGGAGAATGCTCATTCTCTCGGTCAAAATACAAGGAGAATGACATTCTCCCTTTATTTTGACCCAGAGAATGACATTCTCCGTCTCAGTAAGGCGGAGAATGCCATTCTCCGTCTCATATTAGGCGGAGAATGCTCGTTCTTTAGATCAAAATAAAGGGAGAATGCCATTCTCCGTTTTAAAATAGACGGAGAATGTCATTCTCCGTCTCAAAATAGACGGAGAATGTCATTCTCCGTTTTGTTTTAACACGGGGAATGGCATTCTCCCTTTATTTTGACCCAGAGAATGACATTCTCCGTCTCAATAAGGCGGAGAATGCTCATTCTCTAGGTCAAATTACAAGGAGAATGCCATTCTCCGCGTGTTTTAATACGGAGAATGCCATTCTCCGTCTTATATTAGACGGAGAATGCTCGTTCTTTAGATCAAAATAAAGAGAGAATGTCATTCTCCGTCTCAAAATAGACGGAGAATGTCATTCTCCGTTTTGTTTTAACACGGGGAATGACATTCTCCCTTTATTTTGACCCAGAGAATGACATTCTCCGTCTCAATAAGGCGGAGAATGCTCATTCTCTAGGTCAAATTACAAGGAGAATGCCATTCTCCGCGTGTTTTAATACGGAGAATGTCATTCTCCGTCTCATATTAGGCGGAAAATGCTCGTTCTTTAGATCAAAATAAAGAGAGAATGTCATTCTCCGTCTCAAAATAGACGGAGAATGTCATTCTCCGTTTTGTTTTAACACGGGGAATGGTATTCTCCCTTTATTTTGACCCAGAGAATGACATTCTCCGTCTCAATAAGGCGAAAAATGCTCATTCTCTAGGTCAAATTACAAGGAGAATGTCATTCTCCGCGTGTTTTAATACGGAGAATGCCATTCTCCGTCTCATATTAGGCGGAGAATGCTCGTTCTTTAGATCAAAATAAAAAGAGAATGTCATTCTCCGTCTCAAAATAGACGGAGAATGTCATTCTCCGTTTTGTTTTAACACGGGGAATGGCATTCTCCCTTTATTTTGACCCAGAGAATGACATTCTCCGTCTCAATAAGGCAGAGAGTACTCATTCTCTAGGTCAAATTACAAGGAGAATGTCATTCTCCGCGTGTTTTAATACGGAGAATGCCATTCTCCGTCTCATATTAGGCGGAGAATGCTCGTTCTTTAGATCAAAATAAAGAGAGAATGTCATTCTCCGTGTGTTTAAACACGGAGAATGCCATTCTCCGTCTCAAAATAGACGGAGAATGGCCAGTTCTAGTTCAAATGACACAGAAAGGGCATCCTCCGTGTATTTTATAGACGGAGAATGATCATTTTCATTTGCCGCGTCAATATAAACGGAGAATGAACAAGACTCAAAGTTTTACCTTTTTTCTTCCCTTCTTCTTGATCTTCTTCTTCTCCCCCTGCTACTGCTTCTTGTTGTTCTTGATCTTGTTCTTGTTGTTCTCCGTGTTCTTGTTCTTCTACTGCTTCTTGCACTTCTTTTTCTTTTGGAGCATTTCGTCTACGAGCAACCTTCTTAACTTTTTTCCCTCCTTTCTGTTGTTTTCCAACTACTTCTTCTCCTTCTTCTCTAACTTGGTCTACTTCCATTGCTGATGATTGCGACATTGTGATGGAGATTCGCTGGCGATTTCTTGTAAGAAATTTCTAAGATTTTTGGAGGAGATGACCTAAAATCGCAACAGAACAGAGTATGGAAGAGGAGGGAGCGATAGAGACACTTTTTTGAAGAGTCTGGAATCGAACCGTTTTTCATAAAACTTGTTGGGTTTGTTAATATTCTTAATAAATTAGAAGGGCAAAAGGGTCATGCCGTGCCCTTTTTTTAATTTTTAAGTTAATGCTGGGCACGCGATGAAAGTTTATTTTGGGGTGGGTTTTTCATAAAACTTTTTAAATTTTTGGGCATTTCATAAATTTTCCCTAAAAAAAAACCAAAATGCCCTCCTTTCCTACCAATGTTGGCCGGCCCCCTCCTCCCTCTACCGACCGCCCCCCTGACCCGCTGCCCCCTCCTCCGTCACGCCGACCGGTCCCCCTCACCCCCTTCTCCTCCCAACGCTAGCCGCCCCCTTCGACGCCCCCCTCCTCCCTCCGCTAGCCAGCCTCCCCCCGAACCCCCCCTCCTTCCTCCGCTGGCCGACCATGCTCGACCCCGCTCCCCCTTTCTCTCTCCTCCTCTGGTTGGCCCCGCTCAACCCTCCCCAACCACCGGAGAGAGGGGGGGGGGGAGAGTGGAAGAGGGATAAAATCGTCTTTTTAAACGTATTTTAACGTCTGTTAACGTCATGCCTGCAAAAATAAAAATGTGAGATTTTTTTTAAAACTTTGGGTCTTTAAATACAAAAGCGCAAATCTAAAGAAGATTTGTTTGCACTTTACCCTAGTTTCTATTTTTCGTTTCCAACCATTATATACTCACCCCTAGTAAGTATCATGTGTTGGCCCATTGGTCATGGTCAAACCTGATTTTAATAATTGATCAAACTCTGTCTCGATATAAATGCAAGTCAATTCAGATGTTTACCTCCGACGTTTTGGACACTGCTCAACAATGGATATCTACGATGTTCAAGTCTGAAGTCGTTTGCCATTCCAAATGTATTTTCTGTTAAGCAATGTAATTTTTTTATTTTATTGAGTCTAGGAATACATTGTACACCAAGTCGTACTGGCAAATAGGCTGTCCGGAATCGTTTTTTAAAACTGACCTATTTCTTTCACAAATGACCTATGTTTTTGGAAAACATCCTTTTTACAAAAAGCTTCTGAAGGACTTTTCAAAAAGCCAAAATTGATTTTTCTCAAAAATGAACTGGCAGAACCCTAGCAGAACTCGGCCAGAGTTCGGCCAAGTAGAACGTTAGTGAACGTTTGATTTTGAACTTGGTCATCCTTCAGTTACTGTTTGTTACAAAGAGTTCTGTCCGAATTCTGCCCGAATTCTGTCAGAGTTCTGTCTTTGGAAAAACTATAAATAGAGAAGCATTTCGATCATTTCAGATCACCAATTCACTTTCAATCTCTTCTCTTCTAAAGATTACATTCTTCCAAAGAGTTCTAAAAAGCTTTTATTTTCAAATCCCAAGCCAGTTACAATCCTCTAGTCGATTTGCCAGTGCGGTACGGTCTAGAAGTTTCAAGAGCGATTGTAATCAGAGGCTTGATAGAAGATTCAACTCTTCACAATTGAAGTTGGTCGAGTTCTTCGTATCAAAGCTCGCATCTGTAGAAGTTGCAAGGACTTCGTATAAAAACTTGCGGGATTTTTCAATAGTGGATTCAACTGGAAGCTAGAGTTCTTTCGACTAGACTAGTCCTCACAAGAGAAAAATCAGTATAAATCTCGGTGTTTGCGTTTGCCTTCTGATCACTTTTAATTTCTGTCATTTACTTTGTGATTATTTTTATATCTGTGATCTAACTGCTAACAAGATTTTTAATTAAAAATATTCTGCTGCCTACTCTATTCACCCCCCTCTAGAGTATTCTGCTTTACGATTTCGTTCATACAATTGGTATCAGAGCAGGTTCTCTATAAGCAGGCTCTCTATCTAAAGGTATATCGAAAGCAGGTTATACAGGTAAAGCAAGGTAAAATTACAGTTATATTCAATTTTTTATATAGATCACAGCGTTACACATGGCAACTTTGAAATTCACAAGTGAAGGCCAAGCCACAAACAGACCTCCACTGTTTGACGGCACAAACTACACTTATTGGAAAACACGTATGAGTTTCTTTCTGAAATCTCTTGATTTTGACTTATGGTCTGTAGTTATTGATAGCTATATAAAGCCACCTCGTATTAATATTGATGGTATTTTAGTAGAAAAACCCTATGACAAATATACATAGGAAGAAAAGAAAAAGGCCAGTCTTGACGCACGTGCTATTAACGCTTTATTTTGTGCTTTAGATAGAATTGAATTCAACAGGGTGTCTACTTGCACACCATCAAACGAAGTGTGGAAACTTCCCGAAGTAACCCACGAAGGAACAACACAAGTCAAGGAGTCAAAGATCAGCAGACTTACTCAGGAGTACGAGGCGTTCAAAATGAAGCCAAGTGAATCAGTCGCTCAGATGTTTACAAGATTCTTAGATATTGTAAATCCTCTGTCTTCACTAGGCAAGGATTACAGTAACCATGAGAAGATTCGCAAACTTCTACGAGCCCTTACAAAGAACTGGATTCCAAAGGCTACATCAATCATTGAAGGGAACGACCTCTCAACAATGTCTCTAGAAACACTCATGGGTAAGCTACTCACTCACGAGTTAGAACTTCAAGACTTTGAAGATGCTACACCAAAGGAGAAGTCAGAGAAGACGATCGCTCTCAAGGCTCAACAAAGAAGAACCATCAAAGATGATTCTGACAACAGCGACTCCGACTATGAAGATCAAGCTCTTCTGGTAAGAAAATTCAAGAAGTTCATGAGATTTAACAGGAGAACAAAGGACAACAAAGACAACAACAATAATGAGGAAGATCCTATTTGCTACGGATGCAAGAAGAAAGGACACATAAAGAAAGATTGTCCCTCTGCATCATCATCAAAGAAAAGTAGCAAATATGACAAAGGCTACCTGAAGAAATCCACATCAAGGAAGTACGCCAACACAAGCATATGGCATGAAAGTAAAGCTAGCGACTCAGAAGATGAACAATCAGATGACGCTGCAAATATATGCTTGATGGCTTGTGATCAGGTAATTACTAATCCTCTATTTGATCTTTATGATGATTTCACCTTTGAGCAACTAGAAGAGGCTTTCAGTGAACTGTTAGATGATTACAGGAAACTGCGTAGCAAATATAAAACCTCTAAGAAGGTACTCAAAGAGTACAAAGGTGAAATAGGAAGACTTACCGACCTACTAGATCATGTTAGAGATAATGACTCTTCAAATGAGTCTGGTGAGCTTTCTTCTATTAAATTGTTGTTACACGAGACTGTTAAACTATCCGAAGAAAAAGAGCAAACTATTATCCAGTTAAAGGAAGACCTATCTAAGGAGAGAAAGAGTCTCCAGTGTGCACATGTCAGATTAGAATCACTTACATCTGACTATACTAGATTGTATGATACTTCCAAAAAGTTAGAAATTAGTTTAGGAAAACGGCCTGAAGTTGCTGCTTCCTATTCTAACACATGTCAATTACCGAATCATCGGAACACGCCCAACACTGTCAGACCAAACCATACCAAGACAATGCCCAAGAAGCCTAATAGGCATGCATTCTTTTATACTAGAAAGTCAAAACCTACCAATCATGCACCTCATACTACTTTCAACACTCAACATGCTAAATGTCATTATTGTGGCCTCATTGGTCATATATTTTTAACATATAGAATCAGAAAGTTAGTAGATTTAAATGTTTATGCATGGATACCGAAAACTAACCAGTCAGAACCCTACAAGAAATGGGTACCAAAAGTTTCATCTGCAAATTATTTTGTAGGTGGGACACCCTTCATATGCTAGGAGCAAATGGATCCTCGACAGCGGTTGCTCACGGCACATGACCGGTGACGCTTCATTATTCGCAACACTGTCGAAGAGGAATAAAGAAGGATACGTCTCCTTCGGTAACAATCTAAGAGGGTACATAATCGGTATTGGTGACATTGGTAAGGCTCCCTATCCAGTAATTAAAGATGTTTATCTTGTTACCGAGTTAAAACATAATCTGCTCAGCATAAGCCACTTAGCTGATCACGGTTATGGTATTAACTTTGTAAAAGATAAATGTACTATAGTTGATAGTTCAACTGATAGTATTATATTTGAAGGTATTAGGGAAGATAATATATATGTATTCTATTTGTTGCAGGTAGATGTTTGATGGCTAAAAGCATTGAGAGTCAACTATGGCATATGAGACTCGGTCATGCAAACATGGATACAATTTCAAGATTATCTACGAAGAAGTTGGTACACGGCTTACCGGATATTTCTTTCAAGAAGGATACGGTATGTAGTTAATGTGAAAAGAACAAAGCTACCAAATCCGTATTCAAGTCCAAAAACGCTGTAAGTACCACTAGACCTTTACAATTGTTGCATATAGACTTATTTGGACCCAGCAGAATTGCTAATCTAGGTGGTAAGTTATATGCATTTGTCATTATAGATAATTTTTCTAGATATACATGGGTTTATTTTCTTGCACGCAAGAACGATGCATTATCAGAATTCGTCACCTTTTACTAGAAAGTACAGAATGAAAAATAGTTCATGATTACTCGTATTCGTAGTGATCATGGCAGTGAATTTGAGAATGTAGAATTCAAGCAATTTTGTGACACATATGGTTATCTGCATGAATTCTCTTGTCCTAGGACTCCGCAACAAAATGGAGTTGTGGAACGTAAGAACAGAACTCTATCTGAAATGGCTAGAGTTATGTTAAACCAGTTTAGTCTACCTAGATACTTATGGGCTGAAGCTGTAAATACAGCATGCTATATTCTCAATAGGGTTCTAATTCGACCTATATCGAAGAAGACTCCCTATGAATTATGGTTTGATAGAACACCAAATGTTTCTTATTTCAAAATCTTTGGTTGTAAATGTTTTATTCTTAATACTAAAGATAATCTGAATAAATTTGATGAAAAGGCCGATGAAGGTATATTTTTAGGTTATGCAGCAAAGAGCAAAGGATACAGAGTCTTCAACAAAAGAACCATGATCATTGAAGAATCTATCAATGTCAAGTTTGATGAGCTAAATCAACACTTAGACGATGATGACAATGAAGACATAATCACACCAAGTACAGCTACTGCAAAACCTTCACACAAAGATACAGAACCATCATATCAGGCATCAGATGAACCTGTAAACAAAGAAGCCGGAACTAGCAATCCTGAGACTACACCAAAAGAGATAAGATTCTTGGCTAATCATCCAAAGGACTTGGTAATTGGTGAGATTACCAAGGGTGTAAGTACTCGTTCCTCCAATAAAGATATAGCTTCTTGTGTTGCTTTTGTCTCGCAGTTTGAACCCAAAAATGTTGATGAAGCATGCAGTGATAACTTTTGGTTAGATGCTATGTAAGAGGAATTAAACCAATTCGAACGGAATCAAGTTTGGGAACTTGTTCCCAAGCCCATTGATCATCCGGTCATTGGCATCCGATAGGTATTCCGAAATAAACTGAACGAGAATGGTTTAGTGACTCGTAATAAGGCTCGACTCGTAGCTCAAGGATACAATCAAGAAGAAGGTATCGACTACGATGAGACTTATGCCCCAGTTGCGAGATTAGAATCCATTCGCATGTTATGTGCATTTGCATGTTTTCATAATTTTAAGTTATTTCAAATGGATGTTAAAAGCACATTTTTAAATAGTTTTATAAAAGAAGAGGTTTATGTAGCTCAACCACCCGGTTTTACTGATTTCAAATTTCCTGAATATGTTTTTAAGTTGAAGAAAGCTTTATACGGTTTGAAACAAGCCCCTCGTGCTTGGTACGATCGTCTAAGCTCTTTTCTACTTGATAACGGTTTTTCAAAGGGAAAGGTTGATACTACTTTGTTTATAAAACCTTTGAATAACAGTATTCTTTTGATTCAAGTCTATGTAGATGATATTATTTTTGGATCTACTGATGAATCTCTTTGTCAAGATTTTTCAAAGTGTATACAGAATGAGTTTGAGATGAGCATGATGGGAGAGCTAAAATTCTTTTTCGGACTGTAAATCAAATAAACCAACAATGGGACGTTCATAAATCAAGCAAAATACACAAATGATCAATTAAACAAGTTCGATATGGAAGCAGCAAAGCCACTTAGCACTCTAATGGCGACTTCAACCAAGCTTGATATTGATGAACAAGGCAAACCTGTCGACATACGTAAGTATCGAGGTATGATCGATAGTTTATTGTATTTAACTACTAGTCGACCAGACATTATGTTTACTGTTTGCTTATGTGCTCATTTTCAAGCTAATCCTAAGGAATCACATTTGTGCACAGTTAAGCGTATCTTCCGATACCTTAAAGGCACTTCTTCTGTCGGCTTATGGTATCCCAAAACTACGTCATTTGACCTAACCGGTTATTCTGATGCTGATTTTGACGAATGCAAAGTAGATAGAAAAAGCACTAGCGGCACATATCATTTCCTAGGAAAAGCTCTAGTCTCTTGGTTTAGTAAAAAGTAAAATTCTGTTGCATTTTTAACAACCGAGGCTGAGTATATCACCGCAGGACATTGTTGTGCACAAATTTTGTGGATGAAACAAACTTTAGAAGACTATGGATTATATTTTACACACATATCCATTTTCTGTGACAACACTAGCTCTATTAATTTGACTAAGAATCCAGTATGTCACTCTCGTACTAAACATATCGAGATTCGACATTATTTTCTTAGAGATCATCAACAAAATGGAGATATAGACCTTGCATACATAGACACTCAGAATCAATTAGCTGACATACTCACAAAACCTTTAGCGGAAGATCATTTTAATTATTTACGTCGAGAATTAGGCATTTTAGATGTCAATAATATTAATTAATTTTGTTTTATTAATTAATTTATTCGATACTCTTAAACTGTTTTCGAGACAAGCCTAAAAAGAGTCTGTCTGTCACCACGACTACGGTCGAAGCGAAGCAATACTTAAGAGTTTTCCGGTGAACCTCCGTTAGCTGGGATAGTACTCCTACAGCTAATCTGAGACAGATGCTGAGTAAAGAATATTAATTTATAAAATAATATTAATTATATTATTTTGAGATTTAAAATTTCTAAACTCTGAATTAAATATTTGAAACGAATTAATAAAAAAGATGTGGCCCCATCTTCATTATTTTTGATATATATATATATATATATAGCCAGGCAACCCTTGGCGAATTCGGCCCGAGTTCGGTCCGAATTCGGCCAGAGTTCGGCTTGGTATATATATGTACCAGCCAGAACCCGAGGCCCCCATCTTCTTCATTCTTCCAAACATCCTCAAACAGCAGCAGCCGTGCCTCCAAACCCTAGCTTTTCTCTACCTTTGTTCTTCCAACCCGTGTGGAGATTTTTGTCGAGACTTTAGATTCGTGCGAAGAATCTCGTCCTCAACAGCATATCCAATTCTTGGAAGGTATAATTCCTTCTGTCCTCCACTTTTCAATACTTAGGGTTTCTAGAAATTTTGGGAAAGAATGCCTAAGTTCAATCCCTTCAAGAGGAAGAAGACCAATGCCAGTGAAGAGGCATCGTCTTCGGATCCGCATACGGATTCCCTCTTTTCTTCGGTCCAATCGGACGACGGTGCATCGGATGAGTTTTACTTTAAAACTTCCGATCAAGCTTTATTGTGGTATGCCGATTTTGTTATGCGTACTATTTGTACCGGTTCACCAATTAAATGGACTGTCTTTCTGGATCACCGCCCTTACTTTGAGGCATTAGGGTTACAACACTTTGTTACCTTATAATTCTCCATTGCTACTAATGCCATTAGATTATTCTATTATAATTTTGTGTTAGACACTTTCACCGCGAGAACACATGTCGGAGGGATCGATATCGAATTTACTAATGAAACGTTAGCGAAAATCCTTGGTATTCCAAACGAAGGTGCCCCGCTCGATGACATCACTGATTTTGATTTTCCTGATGGTACGACTCTCGTTAGTTTCAAGAATGAACTTTGTGCGCTCGCACGCGCTCGTCCTGGAAAGTTCAAGTCTAATAACTTGAACTTGTTTAACTACGAATTACATCGCATCATCTATTCCACTTTACTTCCTAAATCCACTTCTAAAGGTGATGTCACTGCACTTGAACTCTCTGCACTTTATCATATTCTTAAGGGGATTCCTTTTTCTGCCCCTAAGACTATCATTCAGATGATGGGAAGATGTCGCGGAAGAGACCGCAACCTATCTTATGCGATGATCATCCCTCGTATCTTTCAGAGATTTGACATTGACCTATCTACTTGTGCTGTTGACCCTGAACCCAAGTTTCTCAAACTCTCGCGTCGCAGCATTGCCACTGTTCCTCCACCTAATGCACCTGCTCCTCCTGCACCTACTCCTACAGTACCTGGACCACCTCATTCCTACCCTATGATATTTGAGGGTATTCATCAGCACCTATCAGATCTGCAGTCATTCTATGTTGACACTTCCAGGGAACGTGAGTTTCGTGATGTGACTCGGTTCCAGGCTATTGCCAACTCCTTCGCCGATCTGAGATTTGCGCAGACGGGTCACTCTGCTAGCTCTCTACCTCGCGACCCTTCTGTTTCTGGATACCGTATTGATGATGAGGCGATCCACTCTCTGTTCCAGCCAGGGAATGCCTACGATTGGTATCGTACTACTGGTGCCACTCCTCATACTTCTGGAGCTGGTCCTTCTGGACATGCTGGTGCTGCAGCAGCTGACGACGATGATGAGGATGATGACTTTTGAGTTGTTATGACTTTTGAGACTGATACTTTTGTCTTATGTTTACTTGGAAATTCTCCGACATTTCAAGATTTTATCAGTTCTCTTATTTTAGTTATTATCTGCACTCTTTTAGTTATTTTGTTACTTCTCATAGACATGGTTTTTATTATGCCTCAGTTTGGCATTTTAGTTTATCATTCAGCACTTTATTTGTTTCAGTTTTATTCTAGCATTATCTATCTTTATGCTTCATATTAAAACTGCCTGTGACAAATAACATGCCTATATTGTGTATACAATATCTTTTTACCGTTTTTATCATGCTTGTGATGAATGTTTTATATATTTTTTGTGTTTCTTCACTGTGTGTTACTTATGCATTTATTGCGGGGGAGCTTTCTCTTTTGCAATTATTTTGCTAAGTGACAACGGGGAAGAAATAGATCTAACATCTTCATGAATTGCAGGTTAAGAAGTATTTTTTAAATACATTTTTGAATTGATCTAAACTTCGATGTTTTATCGGCAAGGTTTGTCAATTATCAAAATGGGAGAGATTGTTGGCCCATTGGTCATGGTCAAACCTGATTTTAATAATTGATCAAACTCTGTCTCGATATAAATACAAGTCAATTCAGATGTTTACCTACGATGTTTTGGACACTGCTCAACAATAGATATCTACGATGTTCAAGATTGAAGCCGTTTGCCATTCCAAATGTATTTCCTGTTAAGCAATATAATTATTCATTTTATTGAGTCTAGGAATACATTGTACACCAAGTCGTACTGACAAATAGGCTGTCTGAAATCGTTTTTCAAAACTGACCTATTTCTTTTACAAATGACCTATATTTTTGAAAAACATCCTTTTTTTACAAAAAGCTTCTGAAGGAATTTTCAAAAAGCCCAAATTAATTTTTCTCAAAAATGAGCTGGCAGAACCCTAGCAGAACTCGGCCAGAGTTCGGCCGGCCAAGTAGAACGATAGTGAACGTTTGATTTTGAACTTGGTCATCCTTCAGTTGCGGTTTGTTACAAAGAGTTCTGTCCGAATTTTGCCCGAATTCTGTCAGAGTTCTGTCTTTGGAAAAACTATAAATAGAGAAGCATTTCGATCATTTCAGATCACCAATTCACTTTCAATCTCTTCTCTTCTAAAGCTTACATTCTTTCAAAGAGTTCTAAAAAGCTTTTATTTTCACATCCCAAGCCAGTTACAATCCTCTAGTCGATTTGCCAGTGCGGTACGGTCTAGAAGTTTCAAGAGCGATTGTAATCAGAGGCTTGATAGAAGATTCAACTCTTCATAATTGAAGTTGGTCGAGTTCTTCGTATCAAAGCTCGCATCTGTAGAAGTTGCAAGGACTTCGTATGAAAACTTACGGGATTTTTCAATAGTGGATTCAACTGGAAGCTAGAGTTCTTCCGACTGGACTAGTCCTCACAAGAGGAAACCAGTATAAATCTCGGTGTTTGCGTTTGCCTTCTGATCACTTTTAATTTATATCATTTACTTTGTGATTATTTTTATATCTGTGATCTAATTGCTAACAAGATTTTTAATTAGAAATATTCCGCTGCCTACTCTATTCACCCCCCCTTAGAGTATTCTGCTTTACGATTTCGTTCCTACATCATGATTGTTGCCTTTCCGCGTCCAGCATCGCACTGCATCGACACATATGTTATTGTTTTGTTCATCGTACTGAACGTACCGTGTCGACCCGTTTATAGCTCTATTTCATGTTTCTGTACTGGTACCTATTGCAATTGCATGATTTTTGTACTGATCCTTTGTGGTATTAATGTACTATTATTGTGATGATTGTACTTCTATGTACTATGTTGTCCTCGTTACCGCTTTGCACTGACTGTACTAATACCATACTTCCCTGTATTGTATTATCGTGATTACTGTACTATGCTTGCTACATTCCAACATTGATCGCCTATATGGATTTTTTTATAGTTTATATTT
The DNA here is from genome assembly GCA_029216955.1 of Iris pallida. NCBI lineage: Eukaryota > Viridiplantae > Streptophyta > Magnoliopsida > Asparagales > Iridaceae > Iris > Iris pallida. The sequence continues at coordinate 13,243,769 of JANAVB010021000.1, read as the reverse complement.
GTTTGCTGGGATCGTCTAGGTTTGTTTGTACGTGATTGATTGAATTGATTGTCAGGGTCGGCCACATAATTTTCTTTTGTAACAAAACAATTGCGGTGTAGTAGTTAGTATGTTAAACTTGTACACTAGAGGTTTTATGTTCAATTCTCGATTGTAACATTTTATACAATTTATTTTTATTTCTATTTTTTTTATATTATATATGGGCCATATTTTAAAAGTTTGTCTAGGATCCCCATGAACTTAGAGCCAACCCTGTCGATTGTAAACCACAGGTGTAATGCCCCGCTCCGTACGATGCATTATGCTGAGTCGTTGACTCGAAGAGTTACGTTGACCCGATTGCGTATCGATGCGAATCGATATGAAAGTTACGTTGTCCCGAGCAACGCATCGAACTAAGTCGATGCGAAGAGTTTTCTTGTCCCAAAGAATGCATCGAGTTGAATCGATGCGAAGCGCTGCGTTGCCCCGAAGGATAAGTGCTTTGAGGCGGCTCGAAGATTCTAAGAAATCGAATCGACCAAGATGCAAGTCCGAATCGATGCAAGTATTAATTTTAGTTGGTTTCATGTGCAGGCTATACGTTTACGCTGAAATGTTAGAGGTCGATCTTTTGCCTTATTCAGTAAGGGGTCCGCGCAAGCAAATCGTCGCCTTGCGACGGACTGATGCGTTGGCACGGTAAGCCAAAATGGACGCATAATTCAATGAAGCACGACGTGCTCGAATGGCTAAGTCAGAAAAGTTGCCCATACAATGAAGTTATGAAGTCGAGCCGCAACGGCTCGGCAAAACAACAAGGCAAATCGACTCAAGGTGGGGGGACATTGACACTCTTTCCTACTCTTTCATGCCCAAGTAAAATATATATCATTGTATGATGAGTTAACCTATCAACGCCATGGGCATGGCTCGATAAGGAGATAAACATAGTGTGTGTCGAACACTAAGATCGAACAATTGAAATGAACCGTACAACAAATGTACGAGTCGCTACGGAATATTGAATATCGCTAAGGCAAGCGCCTCGGTGCGCAAGCCATAAGAATATAGGATAACTGTATCGACGAGTGCCCCAATGCATAAGTCATTCCGTGCCCCCGTGCACGAGATAGCATGCTAGAACATTGAAAGACTATATCGGTACGAGTGTCTCAGTGCACAAGCGATGGAGCATTGAATACCTTATCGAGGCGTGCCTCAGTTGCACGAGTCGGAAGGATGGAGCATAATTATAACGCGTTGAATACTAAGGTGTAGAACAAGGAAACACGGGTTCGAGGCGTACATTGAATGCACGATGCAAGAAAAGACGACGAATGTGCGCAGCTGCACAATACTTACAAAAGATGGCATCGTTGCGACGAGGAGAACAGTTGTGGCACGGATGTGACATAACTATCGATGCGGCATGGTGCCTTCGAAATGTTCGTGGCCTTCGGGCGTTCATTGAGAACATTGGGGCGATTGTGCCAATTGAAATAGAGATAAGCGAACTTGCTTGGTTGTATGAAAGATAAGATACGTTGCTTGGTCAAATGGACATAAAGATATAAAAGATCGTGCATGGGTATTCCCTCGAACGTAGAGCGCCAGGGCGCTGGGACCGTTCGGACTAGGAGGGATTGCATTTACGGTATTGTTGGTGCACTTTATTTAGACAGGTAGCGACCTTCTGGTGAATGTGATAAGCCACTTGCTGCGATTATTTCGGTGGCCTCTGATGTTGGTTAGCAACCGTACAGTTAACATCGTCTTATGTTTCGATTCGATAAATATAAGTCCATTCTAGCCCGGAAAGCTAGTGACCTTTATATAGTTAAGGGCGATGGGTTGGAAGTGCAAGGTATACATATATCATGCATGGACGGATCCTGGGTCGTAAGTGCAAGGTACACTCATATCGTGCACGTATAGATCCGCATAGAAAGCATATAACATGACAGGGAAATCTGATAGACGTATTCGCCTTACGTTGGTACAATGGCGAGTTTGTCGATATTGGTAAGTTGTGCCACAAAACAAACATGAGATTGCTTGCCTGTTTACTTATGCCAATTGAATAACATGCTTTCCATGCTTTACAGTTGTCGAATATGCCATAAAATCATCCTAAGGAGAACATAGAAAGAGAACTAAATTGTATGTTTGCATGAATCAATACAATACTAAATGTTGGTTTGTTAAGTGAGTTTTTGATCAGTACACCAAGGACGAAAGTACTAATCCCTCACTAGTTTGCTAGCAGGTTCAGGGATTGGTCTGATCGCGGCGGAGCTTCGCTTGAACGCGTTGAGACTTGGAATGCCAAGGTGTGTTGAGGCGTGCGACCGCATTGACGCTCGGACAAGCAATATGATTGATGCGGCTGAGATATAGAAGGAATGATGTATGAAATGGTGAAATCCTTTGTGGGCAAGAGAGAACCTGAGTGTTGTAGCCAATCTGGCAAATTCCGTTGGGCTATTGAAAGCCTTTGTAATTTCGTTTTCGAATATCAATAAAAGAGAATTGTTTCATATACTCTGTATTCCTTTCATTGTTAATGTTCAACTCAAAGATAACCATTTGAGAACTTGTCATCTTGCCTTGCACGAGCGCAACTCCAGGCTCGTGCGGCATCACGCCCCTTGCAAAGACGATGATTCGGGTGATTCCGGGTCGGGGCGTGACAGATTGGTATCAAAGCTCTAGGCTCAATTTCCTCTGGACGTTTGCTTTGTTTCAATTCCAAAGAGTTGCCCACCACCAATCGAAATCACTCTTGACTCTACTCGATGCCGCACTGGATGTTCCATACAATAAGTCTAATATAAATCATGTAATTTTGCCGCGTGTTATTTTGGAAATTACATGGTGTTGCTGGAAAAGTCGTGAAAGGTTTGTTGCTGTAAGTGCAACAAGTTGCGAGATGTGAATTCAAGGAATTATTGTTGCGGATGCAACACGTCGTGAATTGTAATTTGAGATATTCGTTGTTTGCAACGAACGATATGGGAAATGTTGGTTGCATCGATACAATGATAGTCGTAGAATGTTGCTGCAACAATTGCCACGCGTCGATTGTAAATGATGTATTGAAAAGAAAATAAAAGTTGATATAGAATATGTCGAACGGATTCACATATTGATTTTGAATATGCGTTGCAATAAAAAGTGATAAGTCAATATCGAATGTGTTGAACGGATTTGAGCATTGACTTTGAATGTCGAAAATGAAATGTTGCACGAGGTGCAATGAATGTCGAAAATAAATCGTTGCACGAGTGCAATAAATATCGAAAATAAGTCGGTGCACGATGTGCAACGCGTATCGGAAGTAAATTGTTGCACGTGGTGCAACGCATATCAAAGTGAAATTGCTGCACGAAGTGCAAAAGATATCGAGAATAAATTGTTGCTAAAAATGCAACGGAATAAAACAAAAGTTATAAATCGAGAAACAAAATCGGTTCGGTTGCGCACCGAGCTTATGTTGGCAAATAAAAACATTTGGCCGAGTTGTGTCGAATTTTGATAGAATCAAATTTACGGTTGTGATCAAGCACGATCACTGCGGAAATAGTGAGTCGAAAGAGATTGTTGGTTCGTACTTTATATAATGTGAGAAAATGACTTGATTTTCGAGTGGTATATGACATACCACCGATGCAATGAATGGCTCGATTTCGAGTGGTATATGCAATACCACTTGTGCATTGGGTTGCATCGACGCATTATGAGAATTGCGGAAGATTCATCCGCAACGGACGGGATAGCACCGAGACTCGATTGAGAATTTGTATGACAACATGTTGATACAAGTGTTCTTCGATGATCGGTTAGAACGGTAAGGCGGGACTTGTATCATTGAATGATACGTCGATTAAAAATTTTATGTGTTGGTCGAATGACAGAAAACTAGCAAAACGATTATGCCTTGAGGCAACAATCGGATCAAAGGAAAAGAAAACTTAAAATGTATAATCGAACCGCACGACTTGCAAGCTCGATGAAAATGTTGGGCGATACAAATTATAATCGAATCGCACGACTTACGATCTCAACAAAAATGTTAGAATATGCGAATGGTAATCGAATCGCACGACTTGCAATCTCGATGAAAATGTTAGTCAATGCGAATTGTAATCGGATCGCATAAATTGTGTCTCGGTAAAAAGTTGGTTAATGCGGTATTCGTACCTATGAAGATAGATTGGTTATGTTGCGACGAAACTCATTTGAGGATGACTGAAAAAAAAGCAAAACTTAAAGGACGAGATCGTTTGACTTGAGGGTTCGATGTTGGATAATCGGTAACTCAGTTACGCGATCAAAGTATAGCGGGATGCGGCAAATCCGAAAATGAGTTGATGCTTATGGAAAAGTTCGTTGCGAACTTGGATGTATGCGATACGAGTAAGTTAACGTTGAAACGGATTCAAAGTTGACCCTTACGCTATCGAAATTAATACGGCGTATCGAGATCGATACGTAAGGAAACATAAGTACGACGTGAGAGTACAAAATATAGTGTGCCTTGCGCTATCAACGTTTTGTAAATAATGATACGAGAAGGAACAAACTGGTTGATCATGAACTAGGTGATTGATCAAGACGAGACTAAGTCATCGACGATTGTTCGATGCGTATAGCATCTCGTGTGTCGACTGCAAATAAGATAGACTTGAACTCGATACGAGTAGATGTTTCGTAAATTACAAAATCATCGACGGTAGTGCATGACTCAACTCGGAGGATAGTTGTGCCGATAGAAATAGTTTTGTCCAAAATTTGGGAAGTTGCATAGAAAATCGTCAAAACGTGATTTGGCTCCGAAATAAGATATAGCATGGTTCATAGAAAACTGTCCTTCGGTGATGATCCACAATTATCGAGCGTAGCTTCGGTACAGCTGACCCTAGAAGACTTGACCGCCAAATCAAATTGAATGTTGCAGACCGTAAGATGACCTATGCGATATCACATATGAAATTGCATCGATAACAAATACAACGTGGTGCATGTTGACGATAAGTCTAGGCGATCGAGAATTGTTGGAACAACTTTCGATTGAGAATGATGTAGCTAGATTTTGAGTATTCGTCGGATGAATGCTCGAATGGTTATGTTGGTCGACGATCGAACTTGAAATTCACCAACGAACTTGGTAATTCAGATAGACGAGTGCGAGAATCGTGCTATGCACAAGAGAGAACGATAAGGGAATGACTTACGAGTTATGTCGTTAGATTCAAATTCACCTTACAATTGAGCTTGCGTGAATCGAACTTAAATTCGATGTTGCGAGACGGATAAGTTGAAAATTTGGCTAGTGAATTCCTACTCGGTAGGAATCGAACGTAAGGCGCATCGTAAAGACCTTCGTGTCAAGGCGATCATTGTCTTGATCACCGTCACCTTGAATTAAACTTTGTGTCAGATAGATTATGGCCTTTGTACAATGTCAATTTAAAGTTGCGTTGGAAGGATTTAAGCACGGTGTCTAGGTAAGTCACCTAGCGGACGTAGTCCTGAATGTTGATGCTTTTGCAAGTCAACAAAAGAGAATCATGTCGAGATAAGATACGAAGTAAAACATCAGAAATAGTTGGATAGTGACGCCGAACGCAAGGTGTTGCGGAGACTCGTTGTGATCGGATGCGTGACGGCTTGACGCTACGCATAGGATTGATAGTCCCATTGAAACTTACGAAGTGAGAAATGAGATTTTGAATCGTATCGTGTACCTTAATTTTTGTTGGAAGATCGCGTATGTATCAATATGCATGTGCGCTAGAGTTACGAGAACAAGCACTAGAACCAAGTCCGATCGAGAGTACGAGATGGCAAGTAATTGAGAATGAGAAGTTACTTGTTAGCGTTGTTCCAAAATCTTACAACTGAGCTTGGCTGAAATGTATATATTGGTGGGACGCCTAAAATAAGTGTATAATTTCAAACTAAGTTGTATGATCCAAACGATAGTGAGACGAGATCGTGGAACGATCTAGTGAAACCCTTATAAATTTAGTATTAGTTTTGGTTTAAGGACGAACCTTGTTTTGAGTGGTATATTATGTAATGCCCCGCTCTATACGGTACATTATGCTGAGTCATTGACTCGAAGAGTTGCGTTGACCCGATTGCATATCGATGTGAATCGATACGAGAGTTACGTTGTCCCGAGCAATGCATCGAACTAAGTCGATACGAAGAGTTGCCTTGTCCCAAAGAATGCATCGAGTTGAATCGATGCGAAGCGCTGCGTTGTCCCGAAGGATAAGTGCTTTGAAATGGCTCGAAGATTCTAAGAATTCGAATCGACCAAGACGCAAGTCTGAATTGATGCAAGTATTTTTTTTAGTTGGTTTCATGTACAGGCTATACGTTTATGCTGAAATATTAGAGGTCGATCTTTTGCCTTATTCAGTAAGGGGTTCGCAAAAGCAAATCGTCGCCTTGCGACGGACTGAGGCGTTGGCACGGTAAGCCAAAACGGACGTATAATTCAATGAAGTACGAAGTGCTCGAATGGCTAAGTCAGAAGAGTTGCCCGTACAATAAAGTTATGAAATCGAGCCGCAACGGCTCGACGAAACAACAAGGCAAATTGACTCAAGGTGGGGGGACATTGACTCTCTTTCCTACTCCTTCATGTCCAAGTAAAATATATATCATTGTATGCTGAGTTAACCTATCAACGCCACGGGCGTGGCTCGATAGGAAGATAAACATAATGCGTGTCGAACACTAAGATAGAACAACTAAAATAAACCGTACAACAAATGTACGAGTCGCTACGGAACATTGAATATTGCTAAGGCGAGCTCCTCGATGCACAAGCCATAAGAACATGGGATAACTATATCGACGAGTGCCCCAATGTATAAGTCATTCCGTGCCCCTGCGCATGAGATAGCATGCTAGAACATTGAAAGAATATATCGGTGCAAGTGCCTCAGTGCACGAGCGATAGAGCATTGAATACCTTATCGAGGCATGCCTCAGTTGCACGAGTCGGAAGGATGGAGCATAAGTATAATGCGTTGAATACTAAGGCGTAGAACAAGGAAACCCGGCTTCGAGGCGTGCATTGAATGCACGATGCAAGAAAAGACGACGAATGTGCGCAACTGCACAATACTTACAAAAGATGGCATCGTTGCGACGAGGAGAACAGTTGTGGCACGGATGTGACATAACTATCGATGCGTCATGGTACCTTCGAAATATTCGTGGCCTTCGGGCGTTCATTGAGAACATTGGGGCGATTGTGCTAATTGAAATAGAGATAAGCGAACTTGCTTGGTTATATGAAAGATAAGATACGTTGCATGGTCAAATGGAATTAAAGATATAAAAGCCCGTGCATGGGTATTCCTTCGAATGTGGAGCACCAGGGCACTGGGACCGTTCGGCCTAGGAGGGATTGCGTTTACGGTATTGTTGGTGCACTTCATTTAGACGGGTAGCGACCTTTTGGTGAATGTGATAAGCTACTTGCTGCGATTATTTCGGTGGCCTCTGATGTTGGTTAGCAACCGCACAGAGTTAACATCGTCTTATGTTTCGATTCGATAAATATAAGTCCATTTTAGCCCGAAAAGCTAGTGACCTTCATATAGTTAAGGGCGACGAGTTTGAAGTGCAAGGTATACATATATCCTGCATGGATGGATCCTGGGTCGAAAGTGCAAGGTAAACTCATATCGTGCATGTATAGATCCGCATAGAAAGCACTATAACATGACATAGAAATCTGATAGACGTATTCGCCTTGCGTCGGTACAATGGCGAGTGCGTCGATATTTGTAAGTCATGCCACGAAACAAACACGAGATTGCTTGTCTGTTTACTTATGCAAATTGAATAACATGCTTGCCATGCTTTACAGTCTTCGAATATGCCATGAACTCATCCTAAGGAGAACATAGAAAAAGAACTAAATTGTATGTTTGCATGAATCAATACAATACTAAATGTCGGTTTGTTAAGTGGGGTTTTGATCAGTACAGCGAGGACGAAAGTACTAATCCTCCACTAGTTTGCTAGCAGGTTCAGGGATTGGTCTGCTCGCGGCGGAGCTTCGCTTGAACGCGTTGAGGCTTGGAATGCCAAGGCGTATTGAGGCGTACGACCGCATTGACGCTCGGACAAGCAACATAATTGATGCGGCCGAGATATAGAAGGCATGATGTATAGAACGGTGAAATCCTTTGTGGGCAAGAGAGAACCTAAGTGTTGTAGCCAATCTGGCAAATTCTGTTGGGCTATTGAAGGCCTTTGTAATCTCATTTTCGAATATCAATAAAAGAGAATTGTTTCGTATACTCTGTATTCCTTTCGTTGTTAATGTTCAACTCAAAGATAACTATTTGAGAACTTGTCATCTTGCCTTGCACGAGCGCAACTCCAGGCTCGTGCGGCGTCACGACCCCTGCGAGGACGATGATTCGGGTGATTCCGGGTCGGGGCGTGACAACATAGACCAATTACATTTAGGCACTTAAACCAACCCTAAGGTATGTATTTTCTGCTTGGGCTAGTATACTGCAAGTATATTGTCCCTTGTATTTTGTTCAGTATTGAGGGGCTGTTTCAAGTATAACTGGTACCAGGGTCAGAGAGCATTCGTTATTTATTTTTGGCAGCATTCCTGACATGCTTATTGCATCATGAGTGCCAATTAGCCTAGTGGTCAAGCCGATGACCATTAGTGTTTTTGCTTGTTCTGACATACATGATAGTACATGACTTGTTCGGAAGGACGTTCATATTCTTGTATCCCTTGACAGTATCCAACAACTACCAAAATAAGTCACTTTAGTGACGCCTACAAACGTCGCTAAAGGGTATGAAAATGTTGTTATTCAAAATTAGCGACGAAAACTCTTTGTCGCGTATTTTTTGGTCGCTAACACAAAAACTGTCGCTATTACGACGAGGTGACGTTGCTATTTTTTAGTTGATAGCGACGTTTATCGATGAGACGTTGCTAATCAGCGACGTATGTTTTCTTTGCTAAACGTCGTCGATAGTTCAGTAGTTAGCGACGTAAATTACGACGTTTAGTGACTACTTTGCTGACATAGCAAAGTTTACCATGTCAGCAAATTAGCGACGTCTAGCGATCTGTTAGCGACGTCTAGCGATCTGTTAGCGATGTCTGCGATACATGCTAACGACGTTCGGATACACGTTTAGCGACGTCTGCCATCGTCGCTTGCCGTCGCTAAACTGCAAAAAGAAAATTAAAAAAACATAATTATGTTTGCTTGTTTTTCATCCAGAATCTACCTGCAGTTTAAATTACAGTTTACAAATAGTAGACCCGGAGCAACCCTCCGTAGATTTTCTTGGGTTCGCCGACCCCTTCGGTGGAACACTCAACACCGGTAAAACAATATAGAGACAAATGATGAAAATCAATTACCAGTAATCAAATAAACTAATTCAAACGATAAGAAAGACATAAGATAGCCTGGTGGAGATAAATCCACTACCAAACAATTATAAAAAGAGTTTGTCGAATAATGTTCCAACAAGGTCAACTTAACACATACTGTCACTAAATGTATAAAATAAATATATAAAGACCCAAGAATGGGTCAGCAAACCACAACACAACACATAACAATATGTCCAATGAAGGACTACAGCTGGTCAGCAGCAGGAGGAGGAGGAGTACGGTCCTACATCTGGGACAACATGAACCTATACTACTCTGGTATTAGCATCATTGGTGATGACTCATCAATAGTAGGAGGAAGAGGCAGTGGAACTGATACAGTTGGTGTCGATGCCGACACACGATCAGGAAGCGTCTGCTCTATGTGTGAGCCCTTGTGCAAATTTTATTATTATTATATTTTTTAATTTTTATTGTTATCCTTGTCATTTTTATATATATGTGTATATATATGCCCTAAAAGACTCTTATAAAACTCTATAACTAAATAGAAAAGGGTTTCCATGCAATTTCAACATAGAAAGGGGTTTTCATGCAATTTCAACAAAGAAGGGGGAGAAAGATGGTAAAATCCCAAATTCAAATTGGACAACAGATATGCTCGACCAACTCCCAGATTGTGCCCACCCCAAATTCGATCTCTCTCTCTCTCTATCCCTAGGGAGATCAACCCCTATCTAGAGTTTATATATATACATGAGTAGTAGCAATCGACCTGGCCTCTCTTCAAACCCTAACACCCCTGCGCACCTGAGTTCGAATAGGAGATCATTGAGTAGAGGCATTCGAGTTTTCTCACAGGTAAATCCTCCAATCCCATGAATGTACTTTCCTAGCTATAGTTAATCTTGGTCATAATATTAATAGATTAGTAGATGTTTGAGTTAATGCCTAGGAGAGCAATGTATCAACGAATAAAAGATATTTTGACTCAGTATTATTATAGAGCTCCTGTCAAACCCACGAACATATGTACAAATGAATGAGAGTTATTGTGACCATAGGTACTCATATAGCAGATTTTGAATCAAAGAAGGGGGTTTGTATTGGAAGCCATGTAGAGGGTTACTGTCGTAGGCATCCTTGGTTCAGTCAAGAACAGCAAATGACAAGTCCATGTACCTGGAAGTGGGTATGTAATGTTCAGATATGAACATTGTTCAGATCAAGGGACCATGTACATACCTGTCCCCTTGCCTTCACTACCCTTGAGTATCAGGACATGTTTGAATGTCTGTATATAGGTTCCAGTAGAGTATCAGAGATTAGTATTTGTCCTGTATTTTAATAGCCTTGTCCTTATTTATTCACTGCATACATGCTTCCCTTGCTATGATGCATCTGTCCATCTTGGTTGTACAGTTTACTGCATGCTTCTACCTAGGATTAGTTCACAGATGGTTCAGGCTCTCTTCTTATTACTGTAACAATAGGATGTCCAATCTTTAGATAAGGTAACTAGTTTGAACCCTTAATATTTAACACTACTTGCTTAGAGTTCCAGTCATCTTGTATCAGACTTAGTATCATGGATTCCTTGGCTTGGTTGTCAATCTTCATGTTCCTATTATGAGCTTTTTGATGTCCTGCAGAGCCTTGGTTCACTACCTACAAGCCATGTTCCATATGTACTGTACATTACAGGGCATGGATAGAAGGCATGGAGGTTGGGGGATTACTGGAGTCAGTTAGTTAGAAGAGGGTTTTATGTTTACAGTATTGAGAAGAGGTATGGCCTGTAGGTAGGAACTATGTGTGAAAAATAGAGTTACCTCTATATGGTGGCCCAATCGTGCACTCCAGGTAAGTGAGCACGAGTGTAATAGAGTAGGATTCAGAGATGTATATTAGGTATACAATAAGGGATAATGTTTCTATATGGATCGGGATGCTAAGTTCTGATTGTTAGAAATATAGATGGTAATATAACAGCAGGTAATGCCTAAGCCCCATTTTCCTATACCAGGGAGGGCTACAGGCATAGGACTGTTACAAGTCCAGAATATGTGTGAACTTGGATTGCCATGTTAACCCTATACCTGTACAATGTTAAGTAGAAACTGTAGGTGAATAAGGGGATTCATCCTCTTTATATATATGCAACAGTATACAAAGGGATATGAGGGGGATGTCTTTGTTTAAACTTGTGTATTGGGAGAGATATATGTGCGCATATGTGTGTGTATCAAGAAGTTAGTAGACAGTGGCTGATATGCCAATACATAGGCATGTGGCTCTATAGTGAGGTATCCTAAGGAAAAAGAAATAGGTGCAGTAGATGGCAGCATGGTGTACACCTGAACCTGGCAGCAGTAGCTGCAATTACTGATTACCCATGTATCTTGTGTATCATATGTATGGGTAAACCTGATGATAAATGCAAGTTATAGCAATAACTGCAGGAGGTTGGTTCAGTTCCCTGTTTAGATAGGTATCCATATAGGTGCAGCAGATGTGGGGTGTCCATAGTATGAGCAAAGCATTATCCAAATTCGATCCCGTCAAGATTTGCCCTATGGCAGGGTATATATAAGTGCTATTTGGGTCATTGTATAGGGAGTGGCAGTTAGTAGGTCCAACGTTCAGGTGTGTACAGATATACATAGGTATCCAATGGTTGAGACAGGTGCAAGTAGCAAACAAATAGGGGTTTCCAAGGAGCAGTGGTTTGTAATATAGAAGTATCAGTTGGCTGTACAAGGATGCAGCATCCAGGTTATATGTTGGTATCACCTAAACATTTGTATAAGGCAGTTAGTTGTATCACAAAGCCTGGGGATAGATTCGTGTGCATAGGAATTTGGTGAACTGATCCTACAGTAGTAAACTTCAGATTTAGGGTACAACAGTCTAAACTGTACTACAGTAACCATGGTGCAGGTATGCACAAGAATAGTAGGGTATCCAGGAAGTAGGGACTGTACCAGGAGTATAGGGGATATCTACGAGGACTGGAACCTGTGTTGGACAGGGCTTTAGGCAGCAGGTTCAGTAGGAGAGTTTGTTGGCAAATAAATCAATAGTGCCATAGACATTGAATATGTGTAGTGGTTAGTGTAGATGTATGAGAGAAGGAAATGTACAACAGTGTGATGCTGCTTGGGATAGAAGCAATAGAAATCAATTAGGAAAATATGGGTAGGGCAGTGTCTAGTCTAGGCAAGTGTATGTAGAATATGTGAATGTATTAGAGTTGAGGGGTGTCAAGTCAGGTATCCAAGGGTATTATAGATGTAGACTAGATAGGGATGTGTATCTTTGAGGTAAGTAGTAACATGATATATGTGGCATATAGATAAGTAGGATATGTGGCCAGTGTTTAGTATTAGTTGGAGGTTACTATCAAGTAATAAATATGGGTATTCTAGAATGCTTATATGTTATAAAACCCAATTTGGCCTAGAAATAGACCTAGAGACTGGTAGGTAGCTTATCATGGATTACAATTATTTTACTGATACTATAAATTCATAAACATGTTACTTGGACCTCGATACGGATTCTGACCCATATGCACAACTCAGGACCCCAGGCAAGTATATCTTGCCAAACATATGCAGTATTTACATTATTTTTTTTTCTGTTGTTTTCCTTTCATATTGTCACATAATTTTCATATTGTGATTGGTGTCCTTGATTGTCTTACTTGTTCTAGATTACGTGCACGTATAGGATATTGCTTGCCTATTAATCTTCTTCATGTTATTGTGTCCTATGATAGAGTTGCCATTTCTACACCTTGTTCTTGACTTGACTATTCTTAACTGGGAGTATCTTGTATTGTACTACAGTTGAGACATACTATAGATTGGAGGTATCTTACATTGTACTACGACCTATAGCCAATTCTTCTACCTTGATATTGATTGATTGACTTGACTTGCGATACTATAAATTAGGAGTATCTTGCATTGTACTACGGTTTATAGGTGTATTCTTGATCTTATATTCCTTTAGGAGAGAAAATTGATACTAGAATTGGCTAATCTTGACTGGGAGTATCTTGCATTGTGCTACAGTCGAAACCTACTATAGATTGGGAGAATCTTGTATTGTACTACAAGCTATGGGGGTTAATCGATTGATTGATAGCCAAGTCTAGTATTACATTTACATATTTTAGAGATCTTTCTGGCACCGTTCTTATCCTCCATACATGTTATTTACTGTTATATTAGTAGGCATGTTTTATGTATCTTGCTAGTCCTCTGAGGACCTGATGATCTCTTCAGGTTTAGCCGAGTATTGGGCCAGGTGCACGCGAGTAGGTTTGAGCCATCATTGGATCACAGTACCGCTGCAGCTGAGGGTACCTTTGATATTTAGCAGTTTGGACTCAGTTATTTTGTTTCCATGTTTCTATTTTATTTTCGTCTATTGGTAGTGGATTTGTGTCCAACGGACATAACTGGAAATTCTTGATAAACTTGATACCCTATTTTATATTAACATTCATTATTCAGTTTCATTTGAGTTAGTTGATTATATCATATTTCGTGGATGAGATCTAGACTGCCTTAATAGTTCTATAGACTCTGTGACTTGACAATATATTAGACAGCGTTCTATCGCCGACACTGCAGCGTAGGCTGGGCTTAGACACGGACTCGTATCCGGAAAGCGGGTACGGGTCGTGACACCATGGCTAGCAGTCTAGAGTTGCATGAGTCCATAACAGCCGTCAGTCTCGAAAACTGATCGCCCATGGCCAGCTGCGTCCCCTGCACCGCCTGAACGACATGATCCGTCCGATCGCTCGTATCCCTCATGGTGTGCTCGAGCATATCTAATCGTACAGTGAGTGCCGCATCGTCCGTCTACGGCTGAGACTGGGGCTGCTTCACAATCCTCCGTAACATCTCATCACGTAGCTCAGGAACCTGGCGAAGCAAGCTCTCCTCGACTCGGGATGACTTCTGTGAGGGCTGTAGGGAATGCACACTGCCAGAGGGGGTCCTGGATGACTGTGTCGCCATAAAGGCGCCGTAGGATTTCGTACTGTAGTACGTACCCCTATGAAGATCACTAACGAAGGTCATCAAGTGCTCGTCTTCCCACTGAGGCTGAAAGGGAAACGAGGAAGTACCAGCCCCTCCCTCTGCAGGTGCACTAGCACTCGCACGCTCACATAGCCTAACAAACTCATCATAGACAGGTATGCATCTCGATAAATATAATATTTGCTATCCAATGTCTAAGTTATAGTTGCTAATAATTAAGGTACTTACTAATAACTATATGGATATCTATTGCATATTTTCTAATTTATATTAAAGTTAATGAAATATAAAGTAATACTTAAATAGCTCTGTGTGGCCCTATCATCGATGAGCTTTCCGTCTTTTCGATGTATGGCCAGGAAGACGGTCACCATGTTGGCGTCCTCACCCCTCTGTATCTGCTAAAATAATTTATTTGTTATTGAAATTAAACATTTTATTCTTAATTTCATTAAAATAATATATATTCAATAAAATACATACCCGACGACGAAAATGTTCCGTCATGCGAATCAAACCACCACACCACTTTTCTGCCCTCGTCCTAGCCGCCTTCGCCTTCTCCGACCGTTCCTTATACCTAGAAACATCAAATCTAGCCATCATTGCAGTCCACTGCTCGGGCATGATCCAACCTTGGATCGGTCTTCCGGAGCGCTCTCGAGCCTTCTGGTCGTCGATGGCATCACGGATCAACTTGGCGACAACGGCAGAAAATTACTTCTCGATCATCTAACCCAGTTTGTTGGATAAAAATATGTTTTCTACAAGAATTAAAGTAGTTAGTTATATAATATGTGTAAAATATGATTGATACTAAAAGCAATATACTTTAGTTACCTTGAAGTGAGCAGACCAGAATGCCTTTCTCTCGTCCGAGGCATTCGAGTAGTTGATCCAAGGGCCACCGTAGTTGGACCTCAGGAATAGTCCAGTGCCCTTTGAACCGACGGGGGACGATATCTGTACAACGGTAACTATATTCATGAATATATAGATATATGTATAAATTAATGTTCACTAATTAACTTACTTTATAGGCCCGTCAAACCAAATCTCCATCATTGTCTCGTCCCGAGGGGCGCATGGGGGATCGCTCTGATATGGAGGCGGAGTAGGTTCGAATTCCACCATCTGCTCCTCCGTCTCCATAGGGTCGTTAACAGGAGGAATGCTGGACGGGATAGTAGTCTTAGGTCTGGAACTACCCGTCCTAGGAGTACTGCCATGTACCATCGATGCAGTCGGAGATGTGATTAGTCGGTACACTGGAGTACTCGAAGACAAGGCTCCAGAACCATCATCCGATAACGGAGGAGCACTCCGTCCACCGGTGGAACCTCTACCTGGACGGGGTGCTTCCTACCTCGGGACTAACCGAGGTACGATCCTCTTCGTCCTGTCATACCTGATAATAACATATGATTAAATATATATATATATATATATATTATATATATATATATATATATATATATATATATATATATATATATATATATATATATATATATATATAAGAAATATAATACATATTCTAAATCAAATCTGTATGCATTTAACAAATCACAATTTATAAAAAATAGACCTGGAGCACCCTCCGTTGAATTTCTAGATAATAACCAAGTCTAGATAATAACATCCAGAAATATCCAAGTTTAGATAATAAACAAGTCTAGATAATAACAATAAAATCATCCAGAAACATCTAGAGTTCTACAAAAACATCAAGCAGGAGTCCAATCTAGAAATAAGTCTATCGGAGACAAATCTGGTCAAAAGTCATATTATATATATAACTCTACGCTCTACGCTAGGGCAGATACAAGTCCCTCAGTCCCTGCGCATAAGAAGGGTCAAGGTGATCAAATCAACTTTAGAAGCTGGGTGAATGTAACTCCCGGTGCTACTGTATTTTGGTGCCAATTGCTCATTCACAACGATCTCGGCTTTAGGAATCACTTCCTCCTTAATAGTAGGATATAGCACTTCTTGCTTAACCCTAATCTCTGCTTTTGGTATCACCTCCTTAGCAGCAGAAGATACCACTTTCTGTTCAGCAGCCATCTGTGCCTCTCTCAAGCAACGTGCTCGGATCATGTGGCCATCTGGTAAGATTGATGGAAACATAAAAATTAATTAGTGGTTAAACAAAATGACAGTATATTTCACAAGTCTAAATAGATGTTACATGATATATTTTATATTTTATTTTCAATTATCTTTTGAAAATTCATCTTCTTCGTTTTTCTGGTCCTCATCTTCCTCTTCCTCACCTTCTTCACTTTCATCTACTTTGTTTTCTTTTTCGAATACTTCTACCTCTTCTACACGATTAGACGTGTAATGAGTAACTTCCGTTGTATCCACATCAACAGTATTTGTCACAAGGGGTAGTTCGTCATCCTGATAAGCTATTTTGTCAACATCGTAGGTATTTCTGACTTTAGTCTTGTATACTCATGTTTTTGCTTGTGCCAACTCATATTTTTGGCAGTCTCCTTCACCATAGACAACCTCTACAACCGCAGCATCAAAGGCAAGTAGTACATCGAATCAGTCCGCTTCCTTACACCAGGAGTCCTACTTGTACTAGTTGCCTTGTAGCGATCATCACCACAAAATTTGCACACGTCTTCATCCTTGTTGTCCTTGTAGTACAATATGCATTCGTTGCGATATGCATCAATTTTATCATATCCCATCTAAGCGATCTCACCATTCTCTTAGACCAATAGAAACTTGTAGGTAACTTGGCACCCTCCGGCAAGATCTCTATAATCAATTCGATGATTCGGAGGATTGCTATCACTGTGGAAAATAAGGTCATTTTAAACGAGACTCCATAAAGCTCAAAGATGAGAAGGCTAAAGGGAAGGATGATTATGTAGGTTTTATGGCTATGGTAGATCTCATCATACCAGCAACTGATGCAAATGAACCTTGTTGCATGTGGCATAACGGTGATTAGATATTGGACATGGGGGCATTGTATCATGCCACTCCATGAAAGAAGATCTTTGTGTCATAACGAGGCGACATGTTTGGATGTGTGAAGATGCGCGACAAGGGGACTGCTACAGTTCTGGGCATAGAGGACGTGCACTTGACAACGGAGCTTGTCGAGAAGCTCACGCTCAAGGGGGTTCATCATGTGCCGAGTTTGTACAACTTGGTTTCAGTAGGAAAGCTGACGGAAGTTGGTTATCGCAGTATGTTTGGAGATAAGGATAAAAAGGATATGGAGGGCTCTCAACTGCTGGCTCAGGAGATATATATTATTTTATGTACAAGCTCAAGCCGTTGAGGTGTACTTACAGGCCACATACATCGTATAGAGGCTCGAGAGGTATTTGACAGAAGTTTTTGGATCGTCGAAAACTTGTCTTGGGGGGTCTTTAAAATGATTTGAGGGATACGGAGGATTCGGCTCATTAAGACAAAGCGACGAATGGTGATAAGCCAAAGATTGAGGGTCATGCTGTCGGTCCTATGACAGCTGGTCAGTCTCTAGGTAGGATTGTTCCATGAATCCAATTTTAGTGACAGATGGTTTGCCAAATCTTAATGGAGCAATATTAATTTCAGTAGTTTGAAGACAAAGAGGATCAAGGTGTGCAAAAAACTCAATCTCAGTCGGGTGCATCTCTATTTGTACAGTTCTAGGGAAATAGTGGGTCATCGATGGGGTGCACAGTGTATATGATTTTTTGCTCGATAATGCATATGTACGGAGGAGCTTTAGTGTCGGACACGAAAGTAGGAAGGTTCAAGAGCTCGAATCTCGAAGGAACCGTACCGTCCTCTTGGTTGGACCAGCCAAGGGTGAAGAAGCTCATCGAAACGGGAGCACGTTCGGTAGAAGATGAAAGTTGAGGACATGTACCAAAGATTTCAGGTGAGGTTAATCGTTAGGGACTTCGGTTTTAGTCGTGTTATTGATGTTGGAAGGATACCAGTTATACAGGAGGTGCTACACATGGCAGCTAGCGTCGACATAATGGTCAAGGAGCTGGAGATGAAGGAAGATGCACAACATCTTGGTGTGTTGGAGATCAATGACAAGAGGAGTAGAAACTCTGTCGCAGGACGACATGCATGGTGTCCAATTGAGGAGTCATGGGTCAACACCTCTCATCAGACTAGAAGGGAGTAATGTAGGGGTCCGGTCTGGATGAATTCTGTGAGGACTAGAAAGAGTTCATTCTGAATCAGTCCAACCGAATTCAGTTCGAACTCAACATGTGTTAAACAGAACGTATGAGCATGCAACGGACATAATTCGGTTCGGTTGGGCTGAACCTATTCAAGGTTTTAATCAACACCATTAGTTTCGTACAGATGACCAAGATTGATGCTAGGCTATGTTGGGAATTTTCCAAACTCTAAAAATATGTTTCTCAACCTATATATTTATGTTGAAGGGGGGTTTCCATAAGAAGCAAAGAACAAGAGATTCTATGGAGCAAGTCCACAGGAAATCTAAGAAAAAGTCTATACTTTAATTTTAGGGCTCCCCATCCAAGATAGTCGAAAGAGGAGATTTGTTCGGGGAGTTATTGTTATTGTTTTTGCCTATAGACTAGTGTAAAATAGTCCCACAATGGCTACACCACAAAGTGGCTATCTCAATATAATATTTTGCATGTGTTGTGGTGTGCATATGGGGTGTGGTGGGGCACATGTAGGTGCGATATGGGGTGTTTTCCTAGACGAAAAAAGATTAACTCCAACAAGAAAGCATGTTGCTTTTTGTCGTTCGGACTCGGACTCGGACTCGAACTCGGACTCGGACACGGGCTCCAGGATGCTTCGTGCATGATTACGGGATGATCTAAAATATCAAACTATACTTTTGAGTATTGGTATACCACATCGGATAGGATAAGAAGTGAAGACTCACTCTACTCTATCTATAGAACCCCATGGCTTCCTTTGTAAGATGCACCAAATAAGTTTTTAAAGGAAGCACATTGAGTCCAGGGAGCCCGTTTGAGTCACAAAAAGTTGACTAGCGAGCGTTCCAGAGGTTCTTCGATAACTTGCTGGTTCCTGGAAGCGAATCGTATAA
This sequence comes from Iris pallida, assembly GCA_029216955.1. Lineage (NCBI taxonomy): Eukaryota > Viridiplantae > Streptophyta > Magnoliopsida > Asparagales > Iridaceae > Iris > Iris pallida. Next base: position 13,224,244 of record JANAVB010021000.1, on the reverse strand, counting down.
AGGCGAATCTTGCTTTGAGCAACGGTGATTTTATCATCCTAGTAGGGCTGTTGAAATCCCTTTTTTCTTTCTTCTTCTTGCTTGGTTGTATGTTCTTTTGGAGAGCAAACTCATTTGCAAGAATCTTCGAAGTCCTAACTTAAGGAAGTTAGGCGAGCAAATTTGTTTGCGATAAGTCTCTGAAATCCTACAAAGTCGGAACAGAGAGCAAATTTATTTGCAAGAGGTCTCTGCTTCTGATAGTTGCTATATCAGAATAGAGAGCAAATTTATTTGTAAGAGGTCTCTTAAATTCTGATCATTTTGTTTCGAGAATAACAATCTCAAAGCAAAATCCGGATCAGATGGAGAACTGTCCTACAATCTTTTCCGATACAAGTTTTAACAAACCTGAGAAGATTGACGGACATCACTTCAAACATTTGGATGACAAAAAGTTCTTTGCCAAATGGTTGGATGAGTGTTGGGCCTTCCTATCCAAGGAGGATGATGCATATTACATGGGAGATCGGATATGCCGATAGTGGATAGAGACTACTACTTATGCTAGAGCGAACGAGAAGTCTCTCAAGGAGCATCTCAAGACAAATGAGAAGAAGACCAAGGTATTTGTGCGTATGGCTCAATCATCCGCATAAGATCTGTTCAGATTATGCGTATGTATGTGCATGTGTATGCTCAGATGATGAGCATATATTTTATTCAAATCATGCGTATATGTGCACATGGATTCTGCTCGGAATGGCGCATAAGTTTTTGCTCCAACTATGAGCATGGAGTTCATGGCGATCTTGGCGCATGAATGCATATGCATATGATAAGAGTCTATGCATGACTGCATATGTTCTATCTATATATGCATATAGGGTACTGCATATCTTGGCATGGGTCGCTCGGATGTGGGACATGGGACAGCCTGGATGATGCGCATGGATTGGTGCATAGGTTTTGCTCTAATATGCGTATGATTTTGACTGTATTTGCACAAAAATTCTCCATGAGTGTAATAACCCTACATGAAGATAGTTTTATCTTTGTGGGGTTAGTTACGACTGTGCCTTGGAGGGTCATTTGAAGGAGAATTATAAAACCAAAATATCAAAGTAAAGCTAAACTTGATTATTTTGGTTACTTAACTTGGTTGCTATGCATGCACAGGTTGAGTCATCTAGTGTGGTGATTAGTGGATGGACACTGGTGCATCTAGCCACATGTATAAGGACTTGTTCACCTTGGACGAGCCTAGCTGTGATGAAGGTCTTGATGGCGAACATGCTGCTAGCAGAAGATCTGAGGATCGAGATCATAGTCTTAGACTTTTAAAAAGTTGCTGACACTGGTGTACGTGTAGCATGTACCAGTTATTTTTGAGGTCCTGATCTTAGGAAGTTTTTTCTTCAATACGACTTGAAGATGGACATCATGATGGCAAGATGTTGATTTCCTGGCCAAGAACATACTTTGGAAAGATATTCAGTATCTAACGAATGTTCGGACTTCTGCTGATGATGTAATTTCTTAATTGAGTTGTGATGAATGGACTTGGACATGTGCTATGTAATAGCAGTCTCAAGATATTTTTTCTAGACCTGATCTCTAGATGTGGGGATAAGGGATAGAGGATTATAAATTTTGTGCACAGGACAAAGATTGGTAGGAGGTTGCTCAGACGATTATACTAAAGTAAAGATCTTCAGGAGTTGGTACACTCAAAAATATATGACTTTCATCAACTCTCCATAGAAGCTAGATTGAAGTGTATTAATACCTTCATAGGCGATTTCTCGAGGGACACATATCGGATGATGGAGCATTCGAGAAGTTCATGGACTTCAGTGGCAAAGCTGAACGTTTAGCCGGTGATAATTCAAGTGGCTCAGAAGTGATTGAGAAGGAGAGTATCATTTTCTTGGATTCACATCGTTCTATAATGAACATGTAATTGGCTATGAAATGACTTCTCTGTAGTCTTATTATATACTCAAGATTGATCAAGGTGGAGAGTATCATTTTCTTAGATTCGTATCGTTCTGCTATGAACATGGAATTGGCTATGAAATGACTGCTTCGTAGTATCCGTAATCTAATAGAGTTTCATAGAGGAAGATCAGGATGCTGTCAGAGATGATGATATCTTTATTGCGGATCTTCCAATACACTTATGGGGATAGATTGTGCTTACGGCTACATTTAATTTCAAGTAAAGTACCGTTTCCCACATTTGTCATTGCTTCTCATAAACACTGGTTACTTGAATATCATTCAAGTGTAGGGGCGTCTGGGGTACGTGAAACTTCTGGATATCAAGATTCATACGCCAAGAACGAGGACCAAGGTGACATTTTTTGGATAAGATGTTTAAAGCTACGCTCGGAGATCCTTTGATATTGTATCATTCATATCATTGGATCTTGTCACACGAAATTCTTTGAAGACAAGTTTTCTAGGGACACGAATATTTTTCTCGTGGATGTTTCGGAGAACGTTGTTGGTACCGAAGAGGCAAGTACTTATAAAGAAGGAGTTAACCAGAAGAAGGTTGTCGTAGATGAGACAACGCTTGAACCAGTATTCACTGAGCTGTTAGCAAAGCGAGTGAGAAGGCCGAAAACTTTCGGAGATAACTTTATCATCCATCACATGGAGGCTGATGAGGTAATGAAGTCCAGAGATGCAATCTTCTAAAGGAGAGAGTCAATGATAAGATTGACTCCATAACATTCAATTATAGTTGGGTGTTGGTGAATCTGCCTGAAAGATCTAAATCCATTGAATCTTCTATACGGAGAAGAAGACGAAGGCCCAAGGAACTATTGATAAAGTTCGAGGCTATACTGGTAGCCATAAGGATTTTATCAGAACAAGAGATTGAGGAGTTTGACATATATGCTCCAATAGCTAAGGTGTAAACTGTCAGGATGACGATGGCCGAGACTTCTATTCAAAAAGTTGAGTCTTCATCAGATGAATGTTAATATTTTTGAATAGGGATATGACATGAGGGATTCTAATGCAACAATCAAATAGATTTTTCGTTCATGGTCTTGAAGACAAAGTCTGCAGGATTGGTGAAATCCATATATGGCATGATGCAAGCTCCCAGTCTGTGGCATGAGAAGATTAACCTAGTCAACATGTCAGATGACTATAGGATCATCAGGACTTATATGTGTGATTACATGAAGTTTACTGATAATAGAGGAGTCATCGTTTTTCACTATCTAGACGACATACTAATGTGTCACTAGAACAAAGATGTTCCTCACGTCCAGATTTTGTACGAATGATATGGGAGATGCGAATGTCATCCTGGAGATTTTAAATAATTCGGACGGGAGTTGAGCTTGCTCTGTCACAAGATCACTACGTAGAAAGTTGCTCACACACTATGGATATCTGGATCTTCCAGGGATCGATACTCCTTACAGGTGTGATCAAAAGCCAATATACCATAATAGGCGATTCCCATGGTTATTACTGTGACAAAACATATTCATCATGGTAATAATCGTTACGGGTGGGGCGTGGTAAATTTTTTGTCGCGGTAATAACCATGACGAATTATTTTTTCGTCACGGTTATAACCATTAGGAATGTTCCATTTGTCACGGTTATTAATGTTACAAATTTTTTTTTATCACGAATATTACTATGACTACACTATTTTTTGTCACTATTGTCCACTTATTATAACGGTTATAATTGTTACAAATACACTATTAAAAAAAAATTGACCCACAGACATGCATTCAACTCGTAGCTAAACAATAGTAACATATCAAATTCCATAACATTTCAGTTTCATAACAATTCAAGTATTCGATGCTGGTAACTAAACCACAAAATTCATAATAACAATTCAACCATTCTAAACTAGTAACTAAACCACATAATTTTCAATAACAATTCAACCATTCAAAACTAGTAACTAATCCACATAACATTTGAATAACCATAAATTTCACATAATTTTCAATAACTAATTCCAAACTAGTAATTAGACCACATAATTTTCAATAACATACATTTTATTAAGAAAACATTCTACTATTTCAAAGACAAGGCTCTGAATGAAGCAAACCACACAACATTTCAAACTTGTATTTTTGGATGAAGAAAGACAAGGTTAGCTTGAGGAAGAATGAAATTGCTTGCATCCATGGGTGATAGAAGCTTGCAATTTCTGTAATTAGCAAAAACAAACAACAAAGCTCTTTAGTAAAACCGGGAGCATCTAAAGACAAAGATAAAATTTTAAACCAAGCTACAAGTCCACACTAACCCAACAAAACCTGAAAAATACTACAAGATAAACAGCTAAAAAATACTACAAGATAAATACAAGAAAACCTGATATTTATGTTTATAACCTCAACAAAAATATGTACGAAAAGCAAGTCTCTAGTATGAAATTTAACAATAAAAAAATTCCTTGTTTGTTGTCCAAATAAAATTCTGGCTTGGACAAACCTGGAAGAAGTTTCTTCCTGCAACCAAGTACAAAATGATGATTCTATAACGATCAATAAGAATTAAGTGCAAGTTGGCGATCAATAAGTAATAACAAGAGAGGTAAGTTGATTTTCCATTCCAACTACAACTCCAAACCAAGCCAAGGTATCCCAAGCAGATTTTCTGTTAGATCCTTACTCAAAATTTCAAACCAAGCTTTAAAATGTCTTTCTTAATTAGTTACTCATTAGAAATTTCTCATGGCCGATATCTCCTACAACCCTCCTAACTATATCAGACAAATTACTATGCATTTGTTACTATAGAGCAACCACACCCAATTAACATCATCATCAAATATAAATGCATGAACTACAAAGTTAGCGATAATTAAAAAGAAGAAGAAGAAGCCATTCACTCCTAAGTTGGTGATGGATAGAAAGACGACGACGAAGAACACAGTGGTACAGTAGAGATCCCGATACGGGACACAGGACACGGGATGGAGATTGAATCAGCAATGCTTCCGCGCCTACTCCATAGACAGAGGTTACAACGGAAGCAGGGGGAGGTTGGGGAAGCCGAGGAGGACAAGAGAAATGGTGGTATTATTGCTGGTAGTAGTAGTAGTAGTGTACCATAACCAAATTTAGAAAAAAAAGAAAAATAAATAGAGACAATCTCTGTAACCCATGTCGAAGTAGAGAGGAATGTCAGCACTGGTTGCCTCTGCGGCATGCGAGGGAGCCCGCACCGGAGGTGATGGAGCTGACCATGGAAGAGGACTTGTCTCCGAGGCTGGACGTCCTCTCATAGCTGGCGGAGCCTCCTACTCCGGACGGGGTGAGGTAGGCGCCGTTTAATAGAAGGTCCCCTTCCGACCTCCAGTTCCAGCTCTTGTAAATGCTGCCTTCCGTGTCCACCCTCTTCGTAACCTTGTTATTACAGGTTATCATTTATACTCCTCTATTATGTTATCCCTATGGTACAATGCCCCAAATCTTTTGAATAAAAAAACATATAACCATGATTTAGCAGTTATTTCGAGTCATTATAATATTAAGGAAAGAGGTTATGAAGAGACATAATGGATATAGTTGAGATATACCTCTTAAGACCAAATGCCATGTTACTTTATAATAGTCAGCCAACACTTAAGATTTTTCCATGTGATGTAATTCAAGCAACAATCGATTGCAGTCCTTGCAAGGAGCAATGACACAACAATTACATGAATTTTAGCCTAATTAGCATTACTATATCTAACTTCCAGAACAATCATAATACAAACTGACACAACAATGACACGTGCTATTTCACAACATAGTATGGACATTGCGACACATACATGGAATCTATTTTGGTATCTCTTAAGTGAATTTTGGAGTGTTCAGGTTGCCTTCGATATGTATTCGACATGACACGATAAGGACACGGCAACACGTACATGACTCCTAGTTTGGTATCTTATTTTTATTATCATGCTTTCTAACTCATAATGACAATACATGTATGCATAGCTAAGCAAAAATATCTGTTACTAAAAATCATGGCACCCTTAAGCTTGATATATCTGTTACTGAAATATATCGACACATCCCATGCACCTCGCATACAATTTAGCAGAACAACAAATGAATGAAACAGTTAAATGTTTAGAAACAAATGAACGACACAATCGCATCCAAGGTGGGGGGGTCATGATTGACTTGGGAAATCGTGCTAGATTATGATGCATGAGTATCTAATCCTGCAACAATCGGCAGACCAAAAGATAACTCTAAAGATCAAACAAGATGCAATATCAACATAAGAATCAGAAAGTAATGTATTTATGTCATATCAAAACCTATAAGCTGCCTCTGTGAAGATGTGAAGAAATTAAGATTTGTTATTACAGGTACCCAACTAGAACTAAGGGATACAACTTTCACCTCCTCTACTTCAAACTGTATTGACTACTAAAGGTTATATAAGGTAATTAATATTAGATAATGTACAAAAAGTTAAGCTAACCTGATGACTGCAAGCAAATGCAGGTAGTAATCTCTACAGTAGCTGAAAGTTCATACCTCTTGTTGTTTTCACCGTGTGGATTTGCAAATACGCTTCCTTCTTAATTCAACACAACCATGGTAAAGCAAATATGATTGGTTATAGAAGGAACTATAGAACTGTTAGATTATGATAAGTATAAAACAACATTAACTAAATTGTTAGATTTTTAATGTAATATTAAAGTCTTTTTCGATCATTAAAACTTATTACTCTGTCACTACCACATTTTTGGCTTGAGGGTATTTTGGTCATTTTGACTTTTTGGTGATTTTGAAATTTTATTATATAAATATATGCTATTTTTTTAGTTGAGACTTGACCTAGAATCTTAGCCTAATCTAGATTAGCCTTGAGCTTAGAATCTTGATTAGGATATCCTACTAAGTGACAAGATTAACAATATCTAGATATTATTGTAGTAGGATATTTTCCTTAAGATATTTGTAGAAAGAAAGCCTTAGGATTAAATTGAACCATTGATTGGACTTGAATTTATGTGGAGAAGCCTTAGCCACCCATATACATCTAAACCTAACCCTAATTTCTATTTTTGGCCAGCCCTAGGAGTATCCCCCTCCTATAAGTATCACATTTAATAGCCCTTGCCTCTTTTTAATACCTACAAAGAACCCTAATTTGTTCTTCCCTAAATTTCTCCTACTTTATCCAAATTGATCCCAAATTGAGGCTACTCTCTTGCATTGGGATTCATTTCAGAAGTAGAGGCTAGTGGAGGCTTGCTAGCAAGGATTTGAAGAGCATTTGGCCATAGCTTATGGAGGGAACAACTCACTTAGAAGCCTTTTCATTAAGATTGACTCTCAATAGGTAAAACACTACAAACATTAATGAATTCCTGATTTCTTTTCATAGATGCATCCATCTAGGTGTCCCCTAGCTGTAGAGTGAGTTTGGTAGAAATTAGACTTGTTTTGATGTGCGTATTGGACATATATCAGTGTCATTATCACTGTGTTTGATGAAATACCACAAAGAGGTTTTTATTCGTATTTTTGAAAAGTATTTGAATAGATTTGTAGTGATATATATGTTCTTTGATTTGCCACTGACTGAGTTGGGAATCGACCTCGTGTCGTGTCCAAATGGGGGCAGGACACACCGTACGACCATGCGGTATGTGTCCTGCTACTCGAGTAGGATTTCTCTGTATCCATGTCACTTGGACACGTGATAATCTGCATAAGGCAAGGGCACGTTACTGACACGCCATCCCCCAAGTGACATGACGTGTCGTGTTGTGTTGGCATCGGAATTTGGGTCGCACCATTTTCGTGTGCTGTACGAACAGACTATGTCTGTGCTCTGATACACATGTCGTACAGAGTGTGGAGACATCTTGGACATATTATGTCATGTCGAGGGTGTAGCCCTACATGTGGGCTACACGTGGACACAACCACGTGGTTCCACGAGAGCCGTGTCGTGTCCACGAGGTGTTGGACTCGTCGCCCGAGACTGCACCGTGCTGTGTGTGTCTGTGAGTGCTTTTGCGTGTTTGGACACCAGTGTCCTATTTTTTGGACACGAGTAGACTTGTGAGACACGAGAACATATGCATGACTCAATATCACACACTAATTTGTCCTTTGATTGGATTTCGAATGTTGATTTAGGGTTTGAGGGCTTTTTCTGATACTATGTTCATAGCTATTTTTTTTCCTGAGTTTAAATGGTAATTAAACTGTTAATAATGATAATTTGATAATGTTTAACATGTGTTTATGTCTGAGATCATGTTTACATATATGGGATGATTGGGATATTCGATTTGGGTTGATATGGGTTTTTCGAAACTAAATGTCTGATACATATAGTGTTTGTAGGTTTGTTCACATTTGTTTTCCTGAGATTGAAAGTTTATATGTACATGATATATATGTTTATATACATTGGTTAATTTCTGAGAATAAGGTTTGATATATATAAATGTTTCCTGAGATATAGATTGGGTTCAACTGAGATGAGGTTATAGATGTGTTAACCAGAGAAATGATTCCCTTGCTGCCAGTATTCACATGTTACACTAACATTGAACCCCCATACTTCCTGAGAATGAAACCTACTCTATGCTATACTTGACACCATTGTATGTTGACATACTACCTCTAAAATTGAACCCCCATTTCCTACTGTCCAGTCCTAAATTGACACTCTTTACATGTATACTATGCATTGACACTTCATATTTATGTACAATCACACACCCTTACATTGATACATGTACACTCACCACTTGTAACACCTTGTCACAGTTTACACCCCTCTCTACATACACATATATATGTTGACACATTATGTAATTCACTTACATAGACACTAACATGTTGACACTATACTTTCACTCCATATTACCCTACTTGACACCTCTATGTAATGTATAGATACATATATATTGTTATGTATATATATGAGATATATGAATATAGATGATGTGAATATATGATATCAATGAATGCATATATGTATATATACATTAATACTTGTAGTTAGGCATTAGCCTAAGTATAGTGTATTAGTGTGTCTATATATATATATATATATATATATATATATATATATATATATATATATATATATATATACTTGTGTGTTACATGGGTAATGTGTTGATTGCTAGTATAGGCTTGGTTGGTCATAGTTAGACTTGTTGAACTAGGTTTAGACCTAGTATGGCTTAGTTGACCTAGTTTGACTTTTAGAGTTGACCAGAGTTGACCAAGAGTTGACTTTGGCCCAGATTGACCTGGAAACATGTAGATGCATTGTACACTTCAATTATAATTCCTTTGTATACATCATGACTTGTGTTGCTCTAAATAGGACTCAGTTACCTCGCTTCAGACTTAATATTCTCACGGACATTCGAATTTCAGGCGAGTACATTCTCTGATCGTTTTACACTTATTAGGAATTATATTCTTGTTCTAGATCATTTTACTTGATACTGTCACAATGTTATCACGGATTGGTACTATATGGATCTTTTTATGAGATGTTATCCCCCTCGGGAGCATCGGGTACTTCATGTCATGTGTTTTATGTACATCACGTATTCTTTGCTCTCATGTTATTCATGTATACTCATGTGCATTCATGTACGTTCATGTACGCTCATGTACTCTCATGTGCTCTCGTGTACGACCATGTTTTTGCATGTGCTTTATGTATAACCAATCTATTCATGTACACTCATGTGATTCATGTATTCTCATGTTTACTGAGCCCATCATGTATATTATTCATGTGCACTCATTTATTGAGGCCACGTAAAATTATGTACATAACATAACTTGAATGGATCCTTGTGTATTGATTGGGGCATGGGTGAGTAGAATTGGTTATGTGGATCATATTCCCAGTAGATTATTCATGTGAACTCCATAGCTTATACATGTGCAACCTAACCTGTTTCCATAACCATATTGTGCTCTAAATCACTAGTTGTCACGACCCGCACCCAGTATTCGGACATGAGTCGTGGGTACGTCCAGCCTACGCCGCAGTGTCGGCGGTAGAGCGCCGTCTAGTAATCTCCGTAATTTATCAAATATAGCCACGCAGTTTATAGATTTCCACAAAAGATCAAGTTTGCATATCAATCTCAACGAAAATTGTAAACACAATAACTATGGTAAAAGGAACAAACTGATAACTGAATAAGGTCACCAAGTATAGAGACCAAATATGATAGAAGAAATGATCTCAATGTAATAAAAATGTATAAAAGAGAATCCATTACTCAACTCTCATAATCCATAATAAAATGAAATACAATCAAGAGTTTTTGTGAGCAACACATGCTCTATAAATGCTGTCTAGCTAATAATCTCCTGCGGAGGGTAGCCCCGCATCCAAGTCCTCCTGTATGATCAAGTCAGGGTCTTCCGTCTGCTCATAAAAGGTAGTACAGAACTCCTCTAACTCATCACCTAAAATGTTGGTTATCCAGTCAGGATTGGAAGAAGCACACAAGCTGAAAAACTATCCGCAACATAATAGGATCGACAGTACGTGAATATATCATATGTAAAAAAAAGCTGAACAGTAATGTGATGGCATAGTATATCTAGAATAAAGTATGAATCGTAGAGTAATATGTCAACTGGAACGAGTATGAAAGTATAGTGACATGTCAAGTGGTAAAATAATGAAAGACAATCTATCTAAAGTGAATTGAAATACCCTTTTCGATATGTGAACGGCTAAGGGGTAAATAAGGCATACTGCACGTGTCGTGTGCAGTTGCTAGCATTCAAGATTAGACATATTGGGATAGAATGGGTAGTTCACACATCTAATAAGGTATTTCCCCCCCACCAGTACTCATGAACCCAAATAAGTCACGAAAAGAAGCCAAACAAAAGTATAATAAATAGGGTTCATGTTTCTCACTCGTGTGTCCATCGTGTCATCAAAACAAAAGAACATATGAATGTATACTGCACAAACCATCAGAATTGGAAGTAGAACAGAAAGTGTACTTGTCTGTCGTCCTGAACTGCGGACACGGGTCAAGAGCTGAGTTACAGTTCGAGTAACCTGTATTTATGAATTTCTAATCAACACATGAATTCAATTGATAAATATATTTTAACTACTATAAATTACCCTTCAACTAAGCTTTAGTGGTCTGGGGTCCACTATCCTAGTGTCAATTCTAAACCTCATGTATAGGTGCTTGGGTCTACTGTTATAAGGCAAGCTTAGGTTGCTTAAAATCCTGTTGTCATAAAGAACCAATAGGTTTATTTAGTTCAATGGGTAACTTCCTAGTTCCAAGTATCTGCACTTGAAAACAACACTTACTTCTAACTGAGTCAAGTATGAAAATAACACTATAGGACTATTGGCCTCTAAAATGATTACCCAACCTGAAACTCACCTTATGAACCCCCAAAACTTGGTACTTAACACCTATATAGGTATTGCCAATAATTTCAGCTAATACTCTCTATAAATGTATGGTTGAGGTTAGGCTCTTCACACCCAAACCCCTCTGAATATTGACAGGGTACAATTGTGGTTTGCCATCATGACAACATTTACTTCACTAATACTCATGTACACTTGACATTCCCTTTTGAATCTCCCTTTTAACAAATGGAATCCCATGATACTTCCAATTATACAATGGTGACTGGTTCAACTTGATGTCAGTTGTAAACTGATGCAAGATTAGTTAAGGATTGATGCTAGTCTGTTGTACAGGTACATATATGTATGTACTAACATCCAAAACTCATAAATTAGTACTGGTTATAGGTACATATATCTGTACAATACCTACATGCTGCCATGATTTCTCATGCTCCCCATTTCCTAGACTAAACCACATGGTATACTCCCTGTACAGGCTAGTCTGCACCCATCTGGACTAAACCAGAACAGGCAACAATGCCCTGATTACTAAAACAGTAAGGGTATTACTGTGGACATATGGGAGCAGGACAAGTAATCCTGCAGTAATGTAATATGGTCTGCTACTCTCTATATTCTGTATAACTTACCTGCAGCCACAACTTCATGAGTCTAATTCCTGGCATCACCTTGTGCCCTCTACTCACCTTTACCATTTTAGTACTAAGCACTGCATTCAAGAGTCCCCCTTGCCACAGATTCAAACTACTGATGTGGGTACAGTTTTGCACCCTTTAGTAGGCTTTCTCAAACACTCCATATATTAATGTGACCTGGGATGTAAGTTGTGACAGAGACCCCTTACTGGGTATGCCTACACATAACAGAGCAATTGTCCTACCACACTCCATTCACTTCTATTGATTTATCTGTTAATACTCATATATGCTCAGGTGTCACTCGATAAGATGTCTAAAATCAACTTGGTACAAAGGTTTAACTGCTAGACTCTACTGAACTGCACTCCTGTGGCACTGTCCCTATGGCTGTATTAGACTTTAAGGGCCCCAGAACTTGATACATTAAGGTATAAACCAACTAAGGGCTGCAACATTTGGCACAGTGTGTACCTGACAATGTAAAACTTGGTTCACCAACACCTGGCCACATACTTACCTATGTGGATATTCAATGACAGAGACTACACAGGATTACCCCATATCACTACCTTAGGACTAGTCACTCTAACCCATGGTACACTATAGGATGTCCCAAGGCTATCCATCCCCATGCTCTGTCTAGAACACCAGGTTTGGATATGTATAGCTACAGTACTATATACCTGTATGGCAATAGTCTAGGAACTGATACATGGACCATATGTAGGATAGATAATTGGTTAACTATTCATCATTCAAGGGACTGAATTTATGGGTGCAAAGGGGCAGTAGGATTTGGTTCAGTGTCTTGAACACTCAAGAGATGTGGATTTATGATGCAGGGGACTACTGTCCTAACTGGATGTTCATGACTGCCCTGAACCACAGTGATACTATGGGTTGATCAAGATAGGGGAGACAAGACCACACACATATCTCTATATAGATTTATAGGGTATACCTGTATACTTGATGGAACAGGTCTTAGGAACAGCAGGACAGCTCTAATGAAGATTTTGACTAACAGGATAATACCATGGGTATTACAGGGCAGTCCCTGGGTCATACATGTGTCCCTGCATTGTACCCTCACAACCCAACATCCCTTAGTAAACTTATAACTCCAATATTTCTACTCTACCTGGCTTTGACCTATTCCCCCATATTGGTCCTGTTCTGTACTCAAGGATGCAGGGTTTCACCCCTCGACTATGCAGGACACATTCAGGTGAAAGTTGTCCATACACTCTGATGTGCAGGGCAGCTTGAAATGAAGGGTAATACCCTCTGAATTATAGGAAGGTGACTGAAAGGGAAAGCCAATCAACAATGAAACATATCAGATGTATCATGGCTCGAATGGGGTTATTCCAGGATCTGAACCATTGGGCTGTGCAGGGTTCCCATACCACTGGAACATGTAGGACCATTATAGTGTCCTGATGCTACAAGGTAGGAGGTAGGTAGGCTATGCCAGGTGGGATTCTTGGGCAGTGCAGAAGATGCACCAGCCTGGACAAGGCTAGTGGTGCAACTCGGTTCCTCCAGGTGTAGGCTAATCAAGAGTGAGGTGGACATGTCAATTTGATCTGCTGAACAAGGTAAGGATGTAACTCATGTGGCAGAGCAACTGGATGTTTCCAATGGGGATACCACTCCAAAACCTGGGTCTTAACTATCTAATCTCTATCTTCATAATTCCTGATACTTCTTCCCTGAGTCCATAATGCATTGGGTTGTAAATCAACATCTGGTATTATACAAACATCTATTCTTTTTCTATATGGCATAAACTTAGGTCGCAGTACAATATTGATGTGGTAATACATGAATTCATTTACACAGGTTCCCAATTTCTTCTATTTGCACAGGCCACGACCACACAGTGGTCATCCCTGTTGATCTCCTTGCCTCTATCTGTTTCCTATTGGCTTTAACTATAAGTGTATGTGCTCTTATGATACGACACCTCTATTAGGCATTAGATCGAACATCTACCCCTCCTGCTACTTGATGGATGACAATCCCAGGTAGGTCTAAGGATAAAGTTTATTTGAATGAAAAATAACAACATTGGTGCAAGGGATTTTACCTGTCGAAGGTGGTTTCTTCAATTCCTCAAGCCCTTTCCGATGCAGAACAGCGAACGAACTCGTGGTAGGGAAATTAGGGTTTTGGGAAGGGCAAGGTCACGGTGGTATTCATCTATTTATACAGGGGTTTGCGTATGTTGGAAAGATAGAGTCAAATTCTGCTCTTGATCGAGCAGGATTTGAATTTGATTCCCTCTACGATTTGAAGTTTATAACTGCAGGAATTTAAATCTGGCACTTTACACTAAGCCCCCCACTAGTTTAGGTAATTGCGAACACAAGGTTTGTTTAGGGTGAAGTTTGGGGAGACCCCTTACAATTCTATTATTTACAAAAAGAAACATATACTAACATAATAATTTACACTTAGGTTATTAGTATTACTATGCAATTGATTATGTTAAAAACAATAATGGTAAATTGGGAATTTCGGGACAGGGGCTTACACTAGTCACTTACAGTTCTTACCTATCATGTATATATTTTCAGTTATCAAATATTTTTCTATTTTCATGTACATCTTTCTTTACAGTTCATGTATCTTACTCTTTTGCATGTTTTATACTTTCCTTCTATGTTATGAACTGCATAAGATGTATTGTGCTCGTTTCTGTCCTGACTGGACCTGTTCAAAATATTACAGAGGACGAGGAGGACTTCTGTACCACTTACTACGGAGCCCACATAGATGATACCTGTGAGCTGATTCCACAGGAGGACCCTACAGTAGTTGACGACACCATCACTTTAGTCTAGGCTAGTTAGCTAGACAGTTATCTTATTTCTTATTGTCTAGTCTTATTTTGACATTCTGAGATGTATTATTTTTGGATGTTGTTGTGTCGTATAGACACTTATACTTGTTTCCCTTCTGTTTGTATTTATTTTGGAGATTATCATATCTATCATATCGTGCTGTTTCTACCTTAGATTGTGATTGAGATGTACCTTCTATATTGTCCTCCATTCGGAGAGTATATCTTGTGCAGTTACATTTATACTGTGTTAGTTGTTGTGACCTAGGACATCGTTCTACTGTCGACATTATGGCGTAGGCTGGACGTACCCACTTCTCGTGACCCTACACTGGATGCGGGTCATGACATACTCAGTTTGCTAGAGGAATCCGGATTTGAGTTGGTTGCAAATTTGGAAAATTCCCTTTAAAACTGACACTTTAATCATAAAAATGACACTTTAATCATAAAAAACATAAAAGAACAAGCTGATAAAAGAACTTAAATTTTTCTAAGCTTGTCCATAGGGATCCAAAATGTGTCCTATACAAATATGACACAGACGTACACAACGTTGACGGGTATACATGTTTTGTCATGGGACCAAAATCATTTGACATGGTGTTGTTCTTTCCACAAAACAAAATCACTTTAGTCGTTACTAATTCTAAAGTAGTTCTTGATAGAAAACATTTAACATGGTAGATTGGTAATATCTACAACCCTAAAATCAATAAAATCAAAAATAAGAGAAAGAAAATATTAGGGTAAAGTACCTTTGGGTGGGTCGTCAATGTCCGCTTCGATGGTGCTGGAGGTATGGTGGTGGTGTCCTTTCCGCTTCGACGTGCTCGAAATCTAAGAATGTGAGAGAAGGAAATTCTCAAACCCTAAGAAAACCGAAACTTGATATTGTACGCGAAGGAAATTCTAAAACCCTTAGAAAATTAAAATTTGAGATTGTAAGAGAGAAGGAAAGGACGTATCTTCATTGCTTCGACAATGATGGAGGAGGGAAAGCGTAGTCGGCACACGGCTGGTCGCAGGAGGCTCGAGAGAAGGGAAGGGGGGAACCATGAAAAATTGAGTGTGGAAAAATTTTAGGTCTTTTTTTTTCCTTTAGAAGACTTTGTAACACTTTTCTCTTTGCACATGTTATCCATATGACCCAAGTTGTAAATTTGTCACAATTTTTACTGTTACAAATAATATAAAAATAATAAATTATACGATTAAAATTTTAGTAACTGTTATCTACTTAAAGTAATGGTTATAACCTTTATAAGCATGTCACGGTAATAACCGTTACTAATCATAAAAAAATTGTGTTACAAAATTCATGTTTTGGTGTAGTGAGCTAAAGTCGGATCTTGGAGAAGCGTCAGACAGTTGGGGTACTCGAGCATCATTTGGAGTTTGATATAGGCTACAAGTACCACCAGGCCTGACATAGCTTTTGTTGTAGGCATGCCGAGTTGGTTCATGAGCAATCCACGTGTTGATCTTTGGAAAGCTGTGAAAAGAGTAATAGAATATCTCTCAGGGACTTAGAAGGATGTACTACAACGGTTACCCTGCAAGGGTAGAAGGCTTCAGTGATGCCAGTTGGTGCTCCGAAGGAGAGAAAGAAGAGGTTTTATCTTCTACATGGATAGTATTGCTATATCGAGGAAGTCGAAGAAGAAGATCCATGGGTAGTGCTGTTATATCGAAGAAGTCGAAGAAGTAGATCCATAGGTACTGCTGGTATATCGAAAAATTTGAAAAGTATACCTTTCTCTCACTATGGAATCTAATATCTGTCAGCTGAAAGGATGAAGCAAAATTGCTTCGGGTATGAAGCAGAATGACTTCGGGAGCTCATGAACGATTTTTTGGTTCAGTACGTAAATTCGGGTGATGTTGATGTATTACAACAACCAGACACGATCTTCCTGTAGTTTGTGCGCACATCTAAATGATGCCGAGATATTGCGACAACCAGGTGGCTGCAGCAGTGGCATCAGATGATCTCTTCAATAATAAGAAGAGGACTGTGCAACTAGGGCACATGGAACTAAATGAGCGTATCAAGCATGTATTATTACAGTGGTTGGTGTTCGGAGTCAGTAGAATATGACAGGTTCGTTCACTAAGGCCTCAAGCGCCAGCTAGTCGAAGACTGACAAGAAAATGGGCTTGACGGGCCTCTGATATTGTGTCTCTGCAATCATATCATAAAGTTTTATGCTGATTGGTTCAAAGAAAAATCTATCAGGTATCTAGCTGTTTGTTTTAAGGGATGACCATTGACTGGGAGAATATCAGAAACAGTGGGTAGTCCTTTGAAACTTTTGAAGAACAGGTAGACAACTCTAGAGGGGGTGAGTAGAGTTTATAATAATAATGGCCAATTAAAAATTAAACTCTTTTCACTAACAGTAAATAATCAGAGTAAATGCGGAAATATAAAGAGCAAGAGAGCATACACAAACATAGCCAATTTTAACCTGGTTTTCCTCGTGGAGGACTAGTCCAGGCCTGAGAACTCTAGTTCAGGATTAAATCCACTATTTGTGAAATAGTAGTTACACCCCGTGCCTTTTCTTCAGAAGAGCACGTCAACTTCTTACAAAGATCGCAGTGGCGATGCTTGAAATTTTCCAAGCGACTTTCTTAACTCTTGTACAAACTCCTAACTGAAGAGCACTGAGTACTTTGAGACTTAATGAGCTTATGGCTAGTAGATAAGAAGGTTAAGGCTTGTATAAGGCTTTAGAGAGAAGAGAAGATTGGATGATTGAAAATGAGAGAATTCAAGGCCTATTTATAGGATTCTGGGTAGGCAGAATTCGGCCAGAATTCTGTGTCAAGAATTCAAATTTTTGGCCGTTGGACAACTAGCATACAACAAATCCTAAAAATTAGGGTCCTGTAATTTAGGGGACAGAGTTCGGCCCGAACTCTATGTGGAGGCAGAGTTTGGCCCGAACTCTGTCTCCAGGAGACAGAATTGCTCATATGAGCTATGTTGGCTAGTTTGGTTTGGTGGAGCTTTTGGTTTGTGGTTTGGAGATAGGTATAGGCCCAAACTACTCAGTGCGACTCAATTTACATTTATCTAGACTCAATAAAAGTAAAAATACAGACTCAAAAACTGAGTACGCTGTAGGATAGAGCCGACGTCTGTCTTGCACTGAGTTCTGTCTGGATGTGTCATATTGAATTATGACAAGTATCAGATTGTCAATTTTATCAATATTTGGTTGACTGTGATTTTGTGTCAACAACTTTGAGGGGTTACGGACCCAGAATCACTATTGTCTACTATTTGTTATTTAAATAGAACAAAGTCCTGTTGGAGGATGGCTTAGATGCCTTAATGAGTTCTCGGACATTTAGAATGTCCAACGTGCTTTATAGGAAGCACGGTAGAACGACACTACAAAGGAACATAGTACTTCATGCTACAGTGGGGTGACACCATCAGGAGGTATCTCGAAAGGGTAAATCCTCGATTTCGGGCTATGTCACAGTGGCGTAGCACCACACATAGGCAAGTTGCCTACTGCTGAATAATGAAGAGTAGTAGGCAGCACTACAAAGAGGCTGGTGACCTCAAGTTACAGTGGTATGACACCACCCAGAGGTACATAGAAAGGGTAAAGCCTCGGCTATCCGAGTCATATCATAGCGGCGTAACACCGTAAGGAAGCGAAAGGCTTCATACTGGGTAGTTTGATATTATAAAGAGGCTGGGTCCTCATGCTACAGTAGTATGTGTCATATCCCTATTGAAAAATATGTATATGACTGTATTTTTGTATTTTGAATGAGTTTAAATTTCGTATTTGTTTAAAAAATTTATTTAATTTTGATCTTGATTTGGACGTGGGTGAGGGCTTATTCTTAGTTATTAATGCTGCTAATAATTTTTTGTTGGCATTATTTTATTATTATTATTGGTGTAAAATTGGTCATTATTTATTTTATGGTTAATCCTAATATTATTATTGTTGTTACCCTTATTACTATTATTATTTATTATTATTATCTCTAATAAAACCTAACCCTAACTCTAACCTAAATCTCTCTCTTTCTCCCCTCACTCACTCACCAGCCGCCACCCCCTCTCCTTTTTATCTCTCTCCCTCCGGATAACTCCCTCTCTCTCCTCTCACTCTCCCCCTCACTTTCGATCTCTCTCACTCTCTCTCCCCTACTCAGTTCTCTCTCTCGAGCTCACTCCTCTCCCCTCTCTCTCTCTTTCTCTCTCTCGGCCTCTCTCCGACCTTCGGCCCAGCCAGCTCCGTCGCGGCCACCACCATCGACCACCACTACCTCCACCCCTGCCATAGCCACCACTTCCACCGCCGCCATCGCCACCATCATCATCGTCTTCATCTCCTCCTCCATCCCTTTCTTTTTCCTTCCGCCGCCATACTGCAGCGCCACCGTCGCTGTCGCCCTTCCTCCGCCGACGGGCCACCCCGACCTGGCAGCGCCAGTGACTGGCCAGCCCCGCCTGGCCGAGCTCCTCTGCCCCCTCTTTCTTCCTCGGGCCGAGCACCTCACGATGCGTGCTGTCTCGAGCAGCACTGCCTCGTGCAGTGTACCATCTTAAGCAGCGCACCTCGGTTAGTGTGCTCCCCCGTCCCCGTGCCTCTCAAGATACGTGTACCTTGGTGTGCGTGTCTCCTCGATTTTCATGCTACCCCGATCCACGTATTGCCTTGGGCAGCGGGACACTAGGGCTGAAAATCGAACGAACGAGCTCGAACAAAGAGTGTTCAAGCTTGGTTTGACTTAACTATCGAACGAGTTTGATTCGAGCCGAGCTTGGACCGAGCTGAACACGATCCGAGTACGAACGGTTTGAATCGTTTTACAGCCTTAGTAGTGAGTATTTATAGGACATGTTGTATAGACTATCACACTGTTTCTTTTAAGTTTTAAAGACTTTTTATTGAATTACTTATGCTCTTTACATCATAAATTTACCATCATATAAAGAACAAAAAAATGAGTAAAATTTCTTAGACAAAATGTATTTCTATCTATTAAAAAGGCATAACATATAGAAAAAGTCCTAATATGAGAAACCGAGCCGAGCTCGAGCCTGTTTGCGAACAAGATCGAGTCGAACAACCTATGGTCGAACTCGGTATCGATTAGTCCACGAACGAGCTTAAACCGAGCTTGGACCGAGCCGAACACGAGCCGAATGCGAACGATTTGAATCGTTTTACAGCCCTACGGGACACCTTGAGCCGTGCGCTGCCCTGGGCAACGTGCTATCTCGATTTGCACATTGACCCCGGACGTCAAAGACTTGCTTACCTAGCCGAGTCCTCTAGGCAAGTATCCCTTGCTCATCGATGGCTCTCGTCCTTCCGCTGGATTTTATTGTATTTATTTAATTATAATTGTAATTGTAATTATAAATGTGAGTAATGTAGCATAGTAGTAGAGCTGCCATTATTAGTACCTATGATATATGTTAGTTCGATACCGGGTCAAGCCGTATCGAACAACTCGGACGGGTCATCCACACCTCCGAGGACACGAGCATGACTCACTTATATGGATTGTCCCCGTATGTCCCGTGTCCGACTCACAGTCGGGTAACGGCTTTGGCTAACTATTTATATGACTATGTTTATGGATTGGATAGGACTGTTGACATATGCTGTGGTGCGCCCTGTGTGACGATCTTATTGTTGGTTGTGTTGGTTTGGCGCCCAGTACACATCGTAGTAATGCTGGAGGCCAAGACTTAGTGTTCTCGGCTAGGGTTGATGTCCAGTACGCATCGTAGTGCTACTGGAGGCCGAGACTTAGTGTTCTCGGTTCACGATTCTGCGACGGGTTGCGTCGAGTGGATTAGCCCCAATTCGCAGGGAGCTCCCATTCAGAAATACAAAGGAGACTCTGTCGAATTTTTTCAGAATTTTCGATCGGGAATTTGGTTCGAAGAGTTGGGCAGAACCATTCCTTTGGTTTGCTGAACCAGCCTCATGCAGGTTTATCGTAGTATAGTATGCCTGATCCCAGTACCTGCTAGGTAGACTCATGACTAGATTAATTGCCTAGCCCTTGACCTGTCTTGTCCGTCAGATAGCGTAAGAAGAGCGGTTCTACTCGGGAGACGGTCTGCAACCCTGGTCCTTGTTTGGTTTAATGGTTGTGGATCTGCTCCAGAGTGGTTCATGCACTCCTTGCCATTTTTTGGCGACATTAATTAATAAAATCTTATACCCTGACCATTCATTCTAGGAGTTACCCTAATATAGCTAGATAGGGCTGACAGTTGTCTTATGTATCGAAATTCACCACACCAAAATAGGCTATTTGTAACATTTATTTTTTTTCAATCGTAACAGTTATTACTGTTGCAAGTTGTAACAATAATTACCGTGACAATAATTTAAAAACTGTTACTAAAATAATATATTTTTATTTTTATTTAGTTTATTTATGGTAACAGTAATAACCATAACCAAAAAAAGCATCCTTCCTTTAATTTCATTACTTTTCCTCCTTTTATTTTAATAATTCACCTGCTAAATAGTGTTATCCCTCCTTTATTTCGTTAGGAAAGTGTTTTCCCTCTATTCTCTCCCTCCTTTTTAACTCATCATCCCTCTTTCACGAATTACTCTCCATCAGCTCTCCCTCGACGTTAGGAGTTTCCAGTGGGCTACGACGAAGCACCGACACCACAAGGGCAAAATCGGTGACAAGGCTACTCTCTTCAATCCTCTCCCTCTTTCTTATTTGTGTGTTAATTAGGGTCTCCACAACTCATAATTCATCTACTCCCTCTCTCTTATTCATTTATAAATTAGGGTCAACATCTCTTAATTCATCTATGAAAGGAGCAAGAGGATTTCGAAAAGAAAGAAAGTCGGGAAGAAGAACATGGAGTTTCCCAATTTCTATTAGGCTTTGCTATTTTGATCAAGGTTAGAGTTTTGAATTGATATTTGGTTTGTATTTTTTTGTTTACAGCATCAATCCTTTCTCCAATAAGCGACTACGGGAAAACCCTACTTCGAATTTAAGGAGTCAGGGAACGAAGGTGATGATCGATTCCTTTTTTTGTTTAATCATTTTATATTTTTTAGATCTTCGATTATATGAATGTATTTTGACTGTTCAAAGCATATATCTTTTTTTGTGTGTTTAGTCATTGTATTGATATTGATTTTCCTGTTTGTCTCTCTTTATTTTTTAGTTTTTCTTGTAAATTTATTGGGTCTGGACATGACAAAACGATATGATACTGATAATACTTATCAGTATCAGTCCATACTAGAACCTTGGTCTGGTTGGTTTTGTCAAATTCCAATTCTGGTCTAAAAATATCTTAAACAGGTAAGTTCTGTCAAAAACATCTATAAGTTTTTAATCTCTTTATCAAATATAAATTTGGAGTGTCTTTGTAAGATATTGGAGCCATATATATCAGTCTATATCAAATCGATACAGGCCATTTGCCGATACTTGCCAATATCTATTGATAGATGACGCTCTTACATTTTTACTTTTTTTTGAAAACTATTTTTACAAGTGTATACTTATTTTTTGAATCTGAAGAAATGTCACTACAAATTGGCTTTTATCTTACCATTTCTAAGACTTATTTTGGAGTGTTTGGCAGTTGCGTCTTTCAGTAGATCACATGTATCCCAAATTCGATTTAAGCATTTCTTCTAGATTATGACAATGAACGAAGAAGGATGGAGGTGAATGCTCTATATACAACAATTTTTGACTCGAGAAAGCGTCATCTTGATAGTCATCATTAGTAATTACTAGGTTCTGCCAACGTGTGAAAGAAAATACAAGAGTAGCTGTCCTGATATAGAAAGATAATAAACCACCATATTTTTTTTCCCTTTTGTGTCTCTACTAACCCATCCAGTCTTAATTCAATCTCCATTTCTAATGTCCAATGTCAGATGGTAACATATAAGCCTCTTTCAGTAACAAATAAGCTTATTTCAGTTTTATCTCATTCTATTTCATTTAGTCTCTCTTTTTCTTTCAGTAAAAGATATTTGAATTTGTAATCTATTGCATATTCTATAAATTATATCTTAAAGACATTTACACTTAAGCATGTTTTGGACAATAACTAAGCTTGAAAATTTTCTAGAAATGGTTTTGCTGCAAAGAACTAATAAGAACTGATATATGATTGATTTGAAAGCTAAGCTGAGTATTCTTAATATCCCCTATATTACTAAATGAGAATCAACACAAAGTAAGTGTTCTTAATATCCAAAATATATGTTTTGTTTGCTTACTTTGCTACCACATTTATGTCCTTTGAACTAAATACTGACTGTATTTATGCGCCATTAACTGAACTAAATATTGACTGTATTTATGTGCCATTAAATGACTGATTGAAAGCTAAGTGAGTCTCGACAAGCTAATTGATTCAGTTACTTTTGTTGTTTTCATTCTCACAAGCTAAGTGTTCGATAATTTTCTTTTATTTTGCAATGATATATAATGATATAATTTTTAACTATTTTTCATCTTCTTTGATTATTAGGTTTCTTATTGGATAGAGAATATACTTTGTCGTCACATGTCACTATCAATTCCGAAAGGGTGGATAAAAAATCCTCGTAGAAATAACTATGAGTACATACAAGGAATTAAATCTTACTGTATTTTGGATTGTCCTTGTTGTGTATGGGTAAGTGTCCGACATGATGCGGTTCATACGCGACATGAATTTTAGGACATAGCTGAATAAAAGATGAGGATTTATTTAGGAATCTGTGTTTTGGTATCACAATTTTTCCTGTGTGTCTAACTGATCAGTGGGGGGGGGGGGGTGGGTTCCTAGAATTGTAGTGCAGTGTGGGTGTGTAGAATGGGCAGGTAGTTGGATGTGCGCAGTAGCAGTCCTGAGATGCTAGTGTGTAGTAGTACCTGTATTAGTGCAGGGGTGAATAACCTGTGTAGAAGTGTACAGCAGTATACATGTATTAGTACAGGTGGTGAATCACCTGTGTAGAAGTCTGCACCAGTGTGCATATGTGTTTCTGTACAATGTGCATTGGTGACTATCCTGTATGGAAACATAAGTGCAGCTAGTAAGGAGTATGTGTTCATGTACACAGTAGAAAAAAATGAAAGATAATGTGGGATCTGATAGGCAGATGGATTTTTAGATGACCACGAAATATTATTCACCGCAAGCACCTCCATATGTTGTTTGTGTTATATACCAAAGTTAAAATTGATAGTGACATGTGACGAAGTAACTTATTTTCTGTTATATACCAAAGTGAAAAATGGATTTTAGTATTTGCTAAGGAGCAAAAGTATACAAATACCAAGTAACTTATTTTCTGAAACTACTTTGTATTTCAAGGTCTCTGTCTGGAAAGAAGTAGGTAATCACGAACAAATGTACAAATGTTGATTTATCTAAATAATTTAATGTTTGTTATCATGATTTATGCAGAAGATATGTAAATATCGTTTTCATATCATTTAATGGGTTTATTACTTTATTGTTGTTTCCATAAACAATGCCAAATTAAAATATGCTGATTTCAGACAATGAGAGTTAATTAAAGAAAGAATCATTGAAATAATTCAAGATTCACAACCATCTTGCAACTACAAAGCCATAAGCCTAATCAGAGAAAGAAGCATTAATGCTACGGAGGTGAGAGACCCAGGTGACATTTCATGGACATGGGAACAAGATAGTATCAAATGTTAATGGATTGCTTAGGTTCTAGCATAGTATATATGCTAAAAGCCCAAAAAACTATTAAACTAGGAAATTTTACAACTTTGACCGCCTTGGCAAGGAGCGATACAAATAGAAGTTGTTTGTGTTTCAAAAGTGGGATACTACCCATGTTCTTCTCGACTTGGTCCTGTCATACTAAAGCAAAGTCAAATTTTAGAAATAACATCATGATGTAGAAATTTTGATATATATAACCAAGTAAAAGTAATATTACATGCTATAAAGTCTAAGGCTCGAATAGAAAATGCTTGAGCATATGCTAGAAATTGGATATCATGGTTTACCTGAAGATCCAAGTCTTATTGCTCTAAATTCCCCTGTTCAAGCCGATACGAGTCTTTAACCAATACCAGAAATTAACCATTGGAGAACAAGAGAAATTCAAGCAATTAAGTAACAAATCAGAAACACACAAATAATTTCTATAGTGAAAATAATAATAAGATTTTACATCTATATATATTTTCAAATGTACAAAAGGGTACATATGAAACATGTATAATTCGATAGTAGCTACCAAATTTCAAGATCTTAATATTTAAATTATCTAGATAAGATCCAAAATAATCAAACAGTAGAACTTCCAGAACTTTTACAACATATAAATTTATCATTAGACTGCTAGAGGGAACAACAAAACTGATACCGACATGACAAAAAAAAAAACTCAATTTGCATTATACACACTGTGCCATCTTTAGCTATAGTGTCTTTATCTACTGAACATATCTGGGTTGATTACTAAAATGTTCAGCATTTTGAGAAATGATAAAGACTATGGAGATATGAATTAGTTGACAGTAAGTTCCCAACCTCAGTAACCATTAAAGGTCTGGCTCATCTGAATGATGGAACGTTTGGAGAAGAATATGAAATTGCCTAGTTCTAGGGCAATTTCTTCTGGTACCAATAAATAATGTCAAACTAACATATGTTGATTACTAACTTAAGTTTAGGTAATGACTAATTGACTGAAGGAAAATTATATGGACCATGGGATAATAAGCCTAAACAAAGAGAGAAGCATGGATCTTATGGAAGTAACAGGCCCAAGTGGCATTTTATTGACCATGCCTACAAGTTGCATATCCTGGTTTTATAGTTGGTTCTTTTCTGTTTAAAATTAGGTTAAAGTTGACCGAAAATCTATTTTCAAAACACAACAAAATTTCCCGATACGGAGTTCGTTCTGACAAACCAGGCGATGTGGTCGTGAACCGAAAGCATCGAAAGGTGCGTATCGACTTCATGGACGTGTGGGCTTTGACGGAATTCAAATTGGTTGCATGTGCGTGACGAATTTGATGCGTATCCGTCAAAATTTACCGTATTAGCCTTTTTGGAAATTCTCCAATTACTTTGTGTACGTTCGTCAAATCAAGATAAAACTTGCACCATCAGGACCATATCATTTTTCTGGTCATGTATACCAAGTTGGTCCTATTCTGAGACCGTTGACCGGATCGCCGTTTTGCGGGCCACACGATACGACTCAACGGACGAATTTGTGCATGGCCTATCGGAATCCAACTTTGGATATACCGTTGGGTTTGTCTCATCAAACCGAACCCGTTGACATATATTTTGATGAATTTAGAGACCACAGACTCTGGCACGCTTTTTGGTGCAAAGTGGGTCCAACGGCGGATACTGTTTTGACCCAAAATTATCGTTTTGCCCCTGTGTTCAGAATTGGACTTATGGGTAGCCTATCCTAGCTATTTTGTTTATTCCGAGAATGTTGGCAATGTCTATTTTAGCATCCGAAGACAGTTACAGGAGTTCATCTTTCGTGGACATTTGATCTGACAGGTTATTTAGACGTGGTTGAGTCTACACCAGACAAGTACACCTTGCCAAACTTTACGGTACTTACATGCTTTTCTATTTCCATTCCTTATTGCTTGTTTACATATTCCTCTTGTTTTCTGTTATGGTTACTTTCTAGTTTCACGTGCACATAGATTTTTATTTTTCTTTCTATACTACTTGTTCTATCTCTTATATCTTGTTCATGTCTAGTGATAGTATTGATATGCATGTGCTATATTTTCCCTGACCTGTTTGACCTGTACTTGATTTGGACATGAATAGATAGGCTTGACTTCCTAGTACCTTAGGAGAGAATGTTTTATTAGCCGTGGCTATCCTCTATTATTAGTGCCTCCCCGGGTTACGATAGAGAACCTGTTACAGGACTGTTAGTGCCTTCCCGGGCTACAATTTTAGCCACGATTAATATTATATTCTCATGATATGTCGCCATCTGTAGAGTTTCCTTACGTGTCATCCTTTTCTCTACTTGTTATTCCTATTTTTTTTGCAAGCTATTTACTGTACAATAGACTTGTATATTATGTGTCTTACTAGTCCCCTGAGGACCTGTTATCTCTCTAGGTTATAGCCAAGCTGGTAGAATCGATGGATGGTTATGCTTTGCGTCTGTAGGATTCAGGTATCGTTGGTGCATGATTTCATTGTATTATTCTCTCGTGCCGTATATTCTTATTTTGCCATATTCTGCTTATTAGTCTACTTTATTAGACTCATATTTTTTCGAGTTTATTCGAACATGTATGCTAGTGGGCTGCAGACCACGAACCATATTATTCATTCTTGATATTTCATTATTTATTATGGATTGAGATTAGTTTTGACTTGCCTTGATTAAACAAAATGCCATAGTCCAAATAGCTTATACGTATTCGAGCTGGGCTGGAGTCCTCTCGATACGTAGCTGGCATGTATTCGTATCCTAGTCCTATACGTATTTTGGGACTGGGGTATTACAAATGCAAATGCAGTGGATGACCATACCAATATGTTATATCTTAATTGACTGGACACCCAAGCCTCACACTAAAACTCCTCAATAACCAAACCTTCACCTAAACTCACTCTTACTGACCGATGCATTGTATGCCATCTTATCTATCCTCTTCTATTTACCACTGATTCCTACTCCTATATCTGATAGTATATATATCTTATATAATTGATCAAAATGGTATACATATATGTTATGGACCTTACACTAACACTTCATCACTGATACCAAGGAAAATCATCCAACTAAAACAAGGATATGCAATTAATGCCATCCCTCCTACACTATATTTTATTGACATCTAACCATGGAGTGAACTTATGTAAATGTCTGAGCATGAGGAAAATGGACTGAACCATTCTTAATGGAAAGGAATGATACCAAAACTTAATTAAGGACTAAACATATACATTCAAACCCGATCTCAACAGATGCAGTAATGAAGACTACAACAAAGGATTGGGACTGAAATCATAGTAATACCCAATATCAAGTCTGAGACTAGGGATGAACGTCAAAGTGTCTAAGAGTGTCAACAAAGAAGTGTGGCAGATGTGTCAATGTGTATCAGAGATGCAAGTATCCAGCAAACAAGTGTCAAGTGAAGAGTGACAGAAATATGAAAGGTGTCACATCAGTGTGTGTACGTGTGTATCTGTAAGTGTCTAGAAAGTATCAAAGTGTGTCACAGTGTCCAGAGCAAGTGCCTAGTGTCAATCACGTGTCCACAGAGTGTCATAGGGTGTCAAATACCAAAGTAAAACATGTCCAAGTAACGAAGTGACAGTGCAGTGCTCGACTGGTCCGCATGGGATCTATGGGTCGAACCACAGATTGAAATCACCATGGTTTCCAAAATCACCACACCCCATGTCAGTCACTGCCCCTACTCGATTTTGTCACTAGCAAGTGATAGCGAGTTGTGTCGAGGAAGACCTGGACTCGTGGCAGCAGGACAAGCCATTGTAGCCAGGACAGTGCTAGCTGCGTGTCCCCGCGACCAAAAACACCCATCAAACCATACCAAATCCATCTCAGTCAAATGCAAACATAATCTACATATAATTAGCTACCCAAATCTATAATTTATTCTGAAATTGGAGAACAAAAAGTTCTAAGGGGCATTTTGTCGAACACTTGAAATACCCCTCCGATACTCTTACGATACGCACCCCAAATGGATTCGAATTGAACCCAAACTATTCCTAGGGCTAGGGGGACCCTAGACGAATGCATCTATGAAAAAAAAACAGAAATTAGAAAGGTTTAGAGATCATTACCTATTGAGAGTTGGAACCTAATGGCCAAATTGCTCCCAATCCTTGCTAGCTAGCCAATACAGACCTTCTCTACACAAGGGTAGTGATTTGTAATTGATTTGGTTCAATTTGGAGTTAATTTGGTGAAAGGGAGAAAATTTGGGAAAGAACACCAATGTAGGGTTAGGGTTTGCAAATGAAAAGAGAAAAGGGGCTAATGTTACTTTAAATAGGAAGGGGGAGGCTCTATATGGACGTCCATGGGCTGTCCTAGGGTTAGGATTTGGTGAAAATGGCTAAAAGGCCTTCCTAACATGCAATTTAAGGCCCCTTAAGGGAAAGCCCCAATGTGACTTAAGGTTTTAGCTAACTATTGGGTTCTAAATGACATGCTAGCTAGATTAGAGTCTAACTTAAGTAGTCTAACCTTTCTAACAAGTTTCTATGGTCATGACTAATCTCTAATCAATGTAGTTCTAAGGTTTCACTAACAAATGACATAATCACAATACACCAATTTAAATAATATTAAAATATCAAAATATTCACCAATTTACCACTAACATAATTTAAATCTATTATTTAATAACTAACATGATCAATTTTACAAAAGTTCAAAATTACTCTTATTTTAGAAAAGTGGTAGTTAAAATGATGTATTGGTAGACTCATTGGATTCCTGGAGTTTGATTATTGTGCGAATGTTTTTGCAGAACGAGGAAGATACATAGGATATCGATATATGATTTTACTCGACTTCCCAAGCGCCCAAAACCCGGTACTATTGTTATATCCCGATAGTTGGGAGACTTAGTTGCTGATAGCCTGTGATCATTGACTCAGAGGATTCTTGTGAGCAAGAGGACCTAGCATTGTCTATAGCGATTAGCTTAGTATCAAGTGTTCATATTTCCTGATATGACATTTATTCCATCATGGAGGGGAGTACCATGGTTGGATTGATTTTCGTGGATAGTTTGACTTGATGATTAGAGCTGTAGGCTCCCATGTGTACCTTAGATGCTACTATAGTAGAGATCCTGACCATGTACCTGACCTGGTATCCATGCTACGAGGTGGGCAGAGGACTCTATGCGATTGACCATGTTCTTGACTTGACTGCTTGTACCCGTGCTGGTACCATTTTATGTATGTACTGAGGTACTATTCTATGCGTGTACTGAGGTGCTACATGAGTCTATGTGTTATATGATGGTGCATTCATCTTCTAGCATAGACATGGTAGTTGGCCTGTAGTTTTAGCATGGTTAGGACTGATTGGCTACTTGCTGCATTACACTAAGAGTGAATCTAGATTTGGGACTTTGGGTATCGAGGTGGATTCGTACTTAGCGTACCCATACTGAGATACGACATTTAGGAGGATGAGCATGTGACCACGGCATATGATTTCGGATAAATGTAGGGTTAATCTAGGTAACTAAAGATGGTAGAAGCATTGGGAGAGAATAGAATCTCGAGATCGTGCATGCCAGCAACCAAAGGGGCTATAATTACCGGTCTATCGTAAGGCTGGCTGCCACAGATATTGTTATCGTCTGCAATAGCAGATGGCAGTATTCGACCACTATATGTACTACGTATTATATGGTTGATCTGTTTTGCACAATGGCCTTGAGGGACCAGTGCTTATTGTCACGACCCGTACCCTAGAGTTAGGGCACGAGAATGTAACAACGCCCAGCCTACGTCGCAGTGTCGGCGGTAGAACGCTGTCCTAGGTCTCAATGCATCTAACAGTATAAGACTAAACAGTTTATAATCCCCGAATGGGGGTGACATAGCAGATACAGTCTCAATCACATCTAAGGTAGAGCATGATAAAGATAGATAAAATATGAAATCCAAAATAAATACAAGAGATAGAAGTCTAAGTGTCTAAGATACATAAACCCAGAAATACATCTCAAAACTCAAATACAGTAATCCACAAAGTAAATACAACTCCAGACAAAATGAAATAACTATCTAAATAACCTCTACTGTGTCTCCTCTAGGCTAGCAGGCAATCCCAGGCCATCTATAAAATTTATCAACAGGTCCAGTCAGGACAGGAGCGAGCACAATACATCTCAACAGTTCATAGCAGGTTAGAAAATATATTCATACAGTAAAGTAAGATACAAGTACTGAAAGAAGTGCAGTATGTAAACAGAGAGAGAAAGCTGTAATAGAAATATCTACTATAAATAAAGAACTAACATGTGTCTAGTGAGTCAGAGTACAATATAGACATGTAAATGGCATATGAGATTCTGATGCTACACTATGGAAGAGATTCTGATGCTACACTACTTGGATAGTATTCACATGTCTACTTCTACTCCCTCGTACCCCCAATCAGTACACAAGGATCCAAACAGGTTATGTTATGATTCTATGTAATAACCCCCGAAGGGTGGTACATAGTAGTCCTAAAAATGGGGATTCTAGGAGATTCTAGGATACCCAGTAAATGGGATAAGAGATTCTAGGAGACTCTGTGATCATAAGGGTATATGTCACAAGTAATCAAAGAACCAAAGAAGCATATGGTACGCTATGTAAGTGAAACGCACAGAACGTAGAGTACCCGATGCTCCCTAAGGATAACATCTCAAGAAGGGATCCGTATAGTACTAATCCGTATGACCAATGTGACAATACAAGTAAAGTAATCTACTGCAGGAAATAATTCTAAGCATGATATGAAATGATCAGAGAATGTACTCGCCTGATAACCTGAACAACCGATAAGTATAGGGGGTCCGACTGAAGCCACAGAGTCCTATTTAAAGCAACACAGGTTACAAGGTGTTCAAGTTGTAATAAATGAATCCACAAACAATCTATTTTATCCTAGGTTCTTCTAAGTCAAATTAACTCTAGGTCAACTCCGGTCAATAATTTAGTCAAACTAGGTCAAGCGTTGACTTACAGTTGACTTTGGGTCAACTGGTCAACTCTGGTCAAACATGGTCAATTCTAGTCTAATATAAAGTGTACTTCGTTATTTGTACGTCGAAACTTACGTCATACAAATCGAGATAAGAATATTATCGATAAGGTTGATAATCTTATTATAGTGATCCACGTGTCCAACTTGTCAATTTTAGCGATGTGAGATCACTGGAATTGGCTGATCTCAGTTTCGTTGTACTAATCCCAAAATACGAACATTATATGAATTAATTATTAATTAATTATAAAAAGGTTAAACTCAGAGAAATTATCAACAAATATTGTCGGACGATGAAATAAACATCGCCAACGTGTCCAGAATGGTCAAATTAGCTAGGATAGCCTACCAACGGTCCAATTTGGACACAAGGGCAAAAAGGTAATTTCGGGTTAAAACGGTGTCCGTGTCGGAGCCGTTTTGCACCGAAAAATGTGCAAGAAAACAAGTCTATAAAATATAACAAATTATATGTCCACGAAACCAGAATGACGATACGAACCCAACGGTATCTCCAGAATTGGATTCCGTTGACCCGATTTCAATTTGGTCCGTTGACCAGAACTTGGAATTCCGGTTTGCACGGAAATACGTGCCGGAGCCAATGTTCTCAAAACTTAACAAACTACCTGTCAATGGGTCCAAAATGATGATACGAACTCAACGATATCTCCGGAATTGGATTTCGATGAGCCGATCTCAAAATGACCCGTTGACCCGGATATTGGTATCCGACTTGCACCGAAATGTGTGCCGGATCCAATGTCCACCAAAACCTAGCAAATTATATGTCAACGAGTCCAGAATGACGATACGAACTCAACGGTATATCCGGATTTGGATTCCGATGAGCCGGCATCAAAAAGTCCCGTTGACCCAGAATGTGGGACCCACTTTGCACCGAAAAACGTGCCAGGGCCCATGTTCTCCAAATCTAACAAATTTTATATGAAAACATGCCAGAACGACGCCACAAGTCTACTGGTGGTGTCATAAATGAAATCTGGAGTCCCGTGTTCAAAAATGGAATTTTACAAGTTAGAAATTACGAATTCGGACGACCAACTTTGGCGTCGAATTCAACCAATCCAACAAGCTCATAATGAAACGAAACTGGAGGGGTAGCAAGAGGGTTATACCAGCTTCGCACAAGAATTGGTAGCACGCCAAACGGAGCTGCGGTGGAGGAGGTACAAGCTGACGAAGTTGACCCCGCAAAACTGTCCAAAATTAATACAATTTTAACGGTCAACTTGGTGGCCGGTTTTGATGTATCAAACGATAAAATTAACTGACGAAAATTGACATGAGCGAAGGTGGATATACCTAGATTGTGACGGAGCGAAGAGATCACCGATCCAATGGTCGGATTTTCGGAAAAATGCGTACGAAGTTGCTGCGACGGGGCATGATTTCAGCGTCGTTTTCGAGCTCGTCACGACGGGACGTCGTTCAAAACGCACGAATCGCCTCGACGGCACATCCCGGAGGACGGTGGCCGTCAAGGGAGGAGTGCCTAGGTTCGCCAGAAGGGGGGCCACCCACTGGGGGTCGCCGAGGGCATGACGGAACGTCGGCGGCGCGGTGGTGCCATGCACGCGCGCGCATATGCGCGCCCAAAGCGCAGCTGCTGTTGCTGCTGTGGCTCGCGCGGCCTGGCCGGCGACGAGGCACGGTGGCGCACACGGCTACGATGGCGGGGCTCGACGGCTGTGGAGGAGGAAGGGAGGGTGATGGCCGGATATTATTGGTGGTCGCGACGGTGAAGGTAGAAGGAGATGAAGGAGAAGGAGATGGAGAAAGTAGGAGGAGGAGGATGGGTGGTCGACGGCGAGGATGGCCGGGGGGTGGCCGGAGCATGGCCAGGGGAGTGAGGTGAGGGTGGCGGTCGGGCTTGGTGTTGCATGGTGTGGGGAGTTGTTTTGTTGCTGTGGGAGTTTTGTTGAGTTGTGAAAAATTAGAAAGGGAGAGAGAGAAAGAAAGGATAATTAATGAATGTGAGAGGGAGAGAGAAGATGTTGTTCCCTCATAAAAGTTAGGGCCGGCCTAGGCTGCTATGGGGTTGGGGGGAAATTGAATGGTGATGATTTTGTTTGGGAAATCAAATGGCTAGGATTAAATTAGAGGAAAAATTGGTTAATCCTATAGAGATTCAATTCAACAGAAAATTCTAATAAATAAAGAAAAATATGTAAAATGAGTACTTGATATTTTTGGGCAAGAAATACGAGGGTGTCATGATGGAGAGCAACATGGAGCTGGGCTGGACTCGGTGGAGCCGGATTGGGTCAAAATTAGACATCGTGCAAAAATCCAATTAAAATTAGGCGTTGATGATCATGAGTGAATAAGTAGCACATAGGGATTCCAATAAATGGGACACAAGTGTCGGACGGGAAGTAGGCTCAATGTGGGCTATGTCCATAATTGGGGCGGACAGGTTTTGGTCGACAGGGGACCCACAAATCAAGTTGGAAGATGAATGTGACGCCGTGGAGTGAAATAAAATCGGGTCACGTGTCGGAAAAGTTGTGCAAATCAAATGGAGCACAAAATGACGTGTCTGAGTGGGACACGAAGGTCATAGGTGACGAGCGTCTCGAGTAGATCAAGCATGAGAAGTTGGTTTCAAGAAACTGACTGGTCTTGCGCTCCCAAATTAAAAGTCACGGTAACGTGCTAATAATGATCAAGGAAAAGAGTGGAAAAATTAATTAATAATCAAACGGTCTAATTCGACCCGAAGTTCTGTGAAGCAAAAAGAGCACAAGGGAACAAGTTTGAGTGGGACACTATATACCATCAGGAAGGTAATCCTGTCCACTCCCAAACTCGTGAAGAAGATTTCCAGAGTTGAACATCCCTGACACTCCAAATATCAAAGGCATGAAAAATTACACTTACAGATAAATAAATAGAATAAAATATTTATCAAAACCAATTAATCAGAAAAATAAAATAAAATAAAAAAAAAATTAACCCAAAATTCAGGGTGCTCACATCCTACCCACCTTATAAAAATTTCGTCCTCGAAATTAAAATGTTCATACTCCCTCTAGGTCAAACTCCCACAATCAAAGTCCCAAAATTTAAACAAATCATACCATCAAAAGGACGACGTACAGGGTCATGGCATATGGTGGCAGTGAAAATCTCATCTAGGTATACTAGTCATGCTAACCAAAACGGTCATAGGGTATCAAAACACACAAGCAATCCAGGGTGCTAAAATTGAAAGGTTACAGAAATAACCAATCATCAAAACTGTAAGGCGGTCTACCATCCTATATGAAAACTG
Organism: Iris pallida; assembly: GCA_029216955.1. Lineage (NCBI taxonomy): Eukaryota > Viridiplantae > Streptophyta > Magnoliopsida > Asparagales > Iridaceae > Iris > Iris pallida. The sequence goes on along the minus strand of JANAVB010021000.1, from coordinate 13,189,258 downwards.
GTACTCATCAAAAAAAAAGGAAAGGTAACTACCAATCATCAAAAAGGGGTACTATCCCAAGAAAAATCAAAATCACAAGGTACCATCCCAAGAAAATCAAAATCACAAGTTTAATTAAAGAAAGTCGATTACATTGAAATCCAATCACCATATATATAGAGAGCGTTAGAGGGGAAAACTAGCATTATGTGTAATGTTATGTGGTTCGTGTGTGTATGTGAATATACATGAAAGTGTATAAGAGGATTGGGTTTCAAACAATAACTATCAAGTTACACTAATCATGGCATATTGGTTAAACAATCTATAATACACAACTCATTTGATCATAACATGCATGGCTAACCATATATATATATATATATATATATATATATATATATATATATATATATATATATATATATAATAGAGACTTAGTTATGTATCTATATATATTATAACATGTATGCCTAAGCTCTATATATATCTATCTAGATATATAATCATAACATAGAGGGGAAGGGTTAGGTTACATGACAGTGTATACTAAGTTAGGGTGTGTGTGTGTCCTTGTACAGGGTTATAGCTTAGTATTGAAGGTTAAATCCAGTTTTAGTTCAGCATTTACATGCAAAGTCTGAAAATAAGTTAACATTTAAAATAGTAAAATATTAACATAATGCAGTCTCAGATTTTAGGGTTTTGAAACATCGCAACCCATCTCTATGGTCCTAATACATCCTAACATGATAGAAATGAAACCCTAACATACTATCCATACATTTATCTATGCACACAGTTCAATATTACATATTAAACCTGAAATTGAACTAAACATGGAAATCAATGTAAAAAAATGTTAACATGTATTCAGTTTTCAGGATTTTGGAGAAATTTGCACATCAAAACCAACTCAATGTTTATCACGAACTAACATGTGAGAATATGAAACCTAAATTTATATCCCTACATACAACAATGTACACAACTCTAAATATTATATTTAAGAAAAAAACAGCAATTTGAACTAAACATTTGGAATTCAGTATTAAGGGTTAATATGTACACAGTCTTAGATTTGACGAATTTAACATAACTTAACCAATTTCTCTAAAAATTGAAACCTTGTACATACATACATGTGCAGTGATATAAACAAAACTATTATCATAAAATTTTATATTTAAATTACGAGTTAAGCTAGGAAAAGCAGAGAATCAGAAATATTAGGGTTTTTGAAAATTTAAACATCAATAACATATTAATATGTATTTAGATAGGTGGAAAAATCAAGTGTAGCATGCATACGTGTTAGGCAAAGTGTCTGCTATATATATATATTCATATACATATTCTCATGTCCCAATATGAAAAAAATTAATTCTACGTTAAGACTAACATTTAGATCCCTACCAAGATTGCAAGCAGGTGATTGACGTAATCAAGACAGCTTTATTATTATCTAATACAAGAAAAATAACAAGAAAAAATAACGATAAAATCTGTTTTGCTTATCTGTTTAAAGAAAGAACCCTTTTGAAATCTAGAGTTAAAATATCAAATCCAAGATAAAGTTTAGCAAAATCATCGATTCATGGTATTAAGAAGAATTTCATGGTAAGAAGTTTCACAAGGTTTATAAAAACACTAAACCTACTCCTAAGTTAAATAATTAGAAACTAAACAAAACAAACCAATTAATAATTCTCTTTTTTTTGAAGGACTGCAACAAAAGTAAAGAAAACATGCTCGAAAATATTTAAGGTACAATCTGATAATCATATGCGTCTATCCAAAATCATGGTACTCTAAATCCTCGTCATACTAGTAAGCAAGGCTACGATAATCACAGAGCCCTTGACTTATGCACATATCTCTAGAATCATGGTATTTAACATTTTTGCGGTGCCGCTAACTTGGCTGCGAAAACCTTAAATTCCCACACCCGAGAAATATATCCAGAGTCAGACTATATGTCCTCACCATGCTGGCTAATGTGACTATAGAAGACTAGATTCCATAACATAGATGACCTAGCCCATATAATTTCATCTTGCCAAAATTAAATTAAATTAATAATGAATACTCGAAAATCAAATTAAATTTATCAACGAACATCAAAATTCAAAAACGAACAAGGATCCATCAAAATACAAACTCGGATGCAACAGCTATCATTAAGATTCAAATTTTCAAAAATCATCCATCAAAATTAATGAATACAAACTCAAATTCAACCATAATCCATTAAAATCAAACTTAACAACAGAAGTAAAAAATAAATCAAATCAAGGGAAAAAGAGTTTTCAAATCGAAGTTAAAATAAGATTCTCGAGGGTCATCCCAGGAATCTCTCAAGGGTTCCTAACTGTGATTGATTACCTTCAAAATATATCCTATTCCTACTGCAGGCTGTAGTAGTACTCCAGTTCGAATACCACTACACAAACTCGACCTGCATGGGCCACCACTAAAAATGTGTCACGACCCGCACCCTAGAGTTAGGGCACGAGAACGTAACAACGCCCAGCCTACGCCGCAGTGTCGGCGGTAGAACGCTGTCCTAGGTCTCAATGCATCTAACAGTATAAGACTAAACAGTTTATAGTCCCCGAATGGGGGTGACATAGCAGATACTGTCTCAATCACATCTAAGGTAGGGCTTGATAAAGATAGATAAAACATGAAATCCAAAATAAATATAGGAGATAGAAGTCTAAGTGTCTAAGATACATAAACCCAGAAATACATCCCAAAACTCAAATACAGTAATCCACAAAGTAAATACAACTCCAGACAAAATAAAATAACTATCTAAACAACCTCAACTGTGTCTCTTCTAGGCTAGCAGGCAATCCCAGGCCATCTGTAAAATTTATCAACAGGTCCAGTTAGGACAGGAGCGAGCACAATACATCTCAACAGTTCATAGCAGGTTAGAAAATATATTCATACAGTAAAATAAGATACAAGTACTGAAAGAAGTGCAGTATGTAAACAGAGAGATAAAGCTGTAATAGAAATATCTACTATAAATAAAGAACTAACATGTGCCTAGTGAGTCAGAGTACAATATAGACATGTAAATGGCATAGGAGATTCTGATGCTACACTATGGAAGAGATTCTGATGCTACACTACTTGGATAGTATTCACATGTCTACTTCTACTCCCCCGTACCCCCAATCAGTACACAAGGATCCAAACAGGTTATGTTATGATTCTATGTAATAACCCCCGAAGGGTGGTACATAGTAGTCCCAAAAATAGGGATTCTAGGAGATTCTAGGATACCCAGTAAATGGGATAAAAGATTCTAGGAGACTCTGTGATCATAAGGGTATATGTCACAAGTAATCAAAGAACCAAAGAAGCATATGGTACGCTATGTAAGTGAAACGCACAGAACGTAGAGTACCCGATGCTCCCTAAGGATAACATATCAAGAAGGGATCCGTATAGTACTAATCCGTGTGACCAACGTGACAGTACAAGTAAAGTAATCTACTGCAGGAAATAATTCTAAGCAGGATATGAAATGATCATAGAATGTACTCGCCTAATAACCTGAACAGTCGATAAGTATAGGGGGTCCGAATAAAGCCACAGAGTCCTATTTAAAGCAATACAGGTTACAAGGTGTTCAAGTTGTAATAAATGAATCCACAAACAATCTATTTTATCCTAGGTTCTTCTAAGTCAAATTAACTCTAGGTCAACTCCGGTCAATAATTTAGTCAAACTAGGTCAAGCGTTGACTTACAGTTGACTTTGGGTCAACTGGTCAACTCTGGTCAAACAGGGTCAATTCTAGTCTAATATAAAGTGTACTTCGTTATTTGTACGTCGAAACTTACGTCACGCAAATCGAGATAAGAAGATTATCGGTAAGTTTGATAATCTTATTATAGTGATCTACGTGTCCAACTTGTCAATTTCAGCGATGTGAGATCACTGGAATTGGCTGATCTCAGTTTCGTTGTACTAATCCCGAAATACGAACATTATATAAATTAATTATTAATTAATTATAAAAAGGTTAAACTCAGAGAAATTATCAACAAACATTGTCGAACGATGAAATAAACATTGCCAACGTGTCCAGAATGGTCAAATTAGCTAGGATAGCCTACCCAACGGTCCAATTTGGATATAAGGGCAAAAAGGTAATTTTGGGTCAAAACGGTGTCCGTGTCGGAGCCGTTTTGCACCAAAAAATGTGCAAGAAAACAAGTCTATAAAATATAACAAATTATATGTCCACGAAACCAGATTGACGATACGAACCCAATGGTATCTCCAGAATTGGATTCCGTTGACCCGATCTCAATTTGGTCCGTTGACCAGAAATTGGAATTCCGGTTTGCACGGAAATACGTGCCGGAGCCAATGTTCTCAAAACTTAGCAAACTACCTGTCAACGGGTGCAAAATGATGATACAAAATCAACGGTATCTCCAGAATTGGATTCCGATGAGCCGATCTCAAAATGACCCGTTGACCCGGATATTAGTATCCGACTTACACCGAAATACGTGCCGGATCCAATGTCCACCAAAACCTAGCAAATTATATGTCAGCGAGTCCAAAATGACGATACGAACTCAACGGTATATCCGAATTTGGATTCCGATGAGCCGGCGTCAAAAACTCCCGTTGACCCAGAATGTGGGACCCACTTTGCACCGAAAAATGTGCCAGGGCCCACGTTCTCCAAATCTAACAAATTTTATATGAAAACATGCCAGAACGACGCCACAAGTCTATTGGTGGTGTCAGAAATGAAATCTGGAGTCCCATGTTCAAAAATGGAATTTTACAAGTTGGAAATTACGAATTCGGACGACCAACTTTGGCGTCGAATTCAACCAATCAAACAAGCTCACAATGAAACGAAACTGGAGGGGTAGAAAGAGGGTTATACCAGATTCGCACAAGAACTGGTAGCACGCCAAACGGAGCTGCGGTGGAGGAGGTACAAGCTGACGAAGTTGACCCCATGAAACTGTCCAAAATTAATACAATTTAAACGGTCAACTTGGTGGCCGGTTTTGATGTATCAAACGATAAAATTAACAGACGAAAATTGACATGAGCGAAGGTAGATATACCGAGATTATGACGGAGTGAAGAGATCGCCGATCCAACGGTCGAATTTTCGGAAAAATGCACACGAAGTTGCTGCGACGGGGCACGATTTCAGCGTCGTTTCCGAGCTCGTCACGATGGGACGTCGTTCAAAACGCACGAATCGCCTCGACGGCGTATCCCGGAGGACGGTGGCCGTCAGGGGGGGAGTGCCTAGGTTCGCCAGAAGGGGGGCCACCTACTGGGGGTCGCCGGGGGCACGACGGAACGTCGGCGGCGCGGTGGTGCCATGCACGCGCGCGCATATGCGCGCCCAAAGCGCAGCTGCTGTTGCTGCTGTGGCTCACGCGGCCTGGCCGGCGACGAGGCACGGCGGCACGCGTGGCCACGATGGCGTGGCTCGACGGCTGTGGAGGAGGAAGGGAGGGTGATGGCCGAATATTGTTGGTGGTCGCGACGGTGAAGGAAGAAGGAGATGGAGGAGAAGGAGATGGAGGAAGTAGGAGGAGGAGGATGGGTGGTCGACGACGAGGATGGCCGAGGGGTGGCCAGAGCATGGCCAGGGGAGTGAGGTGAGGGTGGCGGTCGGGCTTGGTGTTGCATGGTGTGGGAAGTTGTTTTGTTGCTGTTTGAGTTTTGTTGAGTTGTAAAAAATTAGAAAGGGAGAGAGAGAAAGAAAGGATAATTAATGAATGTGAGAGGGAGAGAGAAGATGTTGTTCCCTCATAAAAGTTAGGGCCGGCCTAGGCTACTATGGGGTTGGGGGGAAATTGAATGGTGATGATTTTGTTTGGGAAATCAAATGGCTAGGATTAAATTAGAGAAAAAATCGGTTAATCCTATAGAGATTTAATTCAACGAAAAATTCTAATAAATAAAGAAAAATATGTAAAATGAGTACTTAATATTTTTGGGCAAGAAATACGAGGGTGTCATGATGGAGAGCAACATGGAGCTGGGCTGGACTCGGTGGAGCCGGATTGGGTCAAAATCGGACATCGTGCAAAAATCTAATTAAAATTAGGCATTGATGATCATGAGTGAATAAGTAGCACATGAGGATTCCAATAAATGGGACACAAGTGTCGGACGGGTAGTAGGCTCAATGTGGGCCATGTCCATAATTGGGGCGGACAGGTTTTGGTCGACAGGGGACCCACAAATCAAGTTGGAAGATGAATGCGACGCCGTGGAGTGAAATAAAATCGGGTCACGTGTCGGGAAAGTTGTGCGAATCAAATGGAGCACAAAATGACGTGTCTGAATGGGACACGAAGGTCATGGGTGACGAGCGTCTCGAGTAGATCAAGCATGAGATATTGGTTTCAAGAAACTGACTGGTCTTGCGCTCCCAAATTAAAAGTCACGGTAACATGCTAATAATGATCAAGGAAAAGAGTGGGAAAATTAATTAATAATCAAACGGTCTAATTTGACCCGAAGTTCTGTGAAGCAAAAAGAGCACAAGGGAACAAGTTTGAGTGCGACACTATATACCATCAGGAAGGTAATCCTGTCCACTCCCAAACTCGTGAAGAAGATTTCCAGAGTTGAACATCCCTGACACTCCAAATATCAAAGGCATGAAAAAGTACACTTACAGATAAATAAATAGAATAAAATATTTATCAAAACCAATTAATCAGAAAAATAAAATAAAATGAAAAAAAATCAACCCAAAATTCAGGGTGCTCACACTTATCCATGTGCTATGCATTATTATTTGGCCTCATCAGACCTGCTGGACATAGCACGATCTGATAATTCCTATATTACATTGTTGGGATAAACCGGCCTCCACATAGAAAGCCGTAGGCATTTGAGTGACCGCTTATTCACCTAAATTGTATGGCTTGCTGCTTGCTAAGCTGGCCGGTACGTAACGCTATCCCTGTGCGATAATTTATTCCATTAACCTTGTTTGATGTAGGGTTGGACTACTATTCCGGTGACAGATTACGGGTTCCAGTTGGCGAGGCATGTATTAGTGGATGTTAGGGTGACTGTGATGATTGTTGGTTATTTAGTTACATTAGTAGTAGATTTTTATCGTGCGTTGGTACCGCACGATCCTTTACCCTCATTACTACTATCCATATATGTATTTTATGTCATATATTATATCATGTTGGTTTTTCTTCGCTCGTCCTTGAGCCTTCCTTTCTGGTACTTGCTGCAGTTGCCCTGACCAACCCTGGATTATACCCAGATTGCCAGTGACCGACCTTATAGATCTTCCGGACTTGACTTGGAGGATGTGCTTTAGTTCCAGAGCATGTGGGAATTGTGTGAAAAGGTATTCTTGTCTACATTATTTCTTATTGTGGACTTTCTAATTATCATATGAGTATTTCCTGCTTTTTATATGATTATTTTTCTTACTGTTATTTTATTATTATTGTATGTGGATATGAGATCAGATATTAGGCCATAGACTGCTTGCATGCTAGGATACCCAACAAGATTGACAGCCACGATCGTCGTATGACATTTTTGTACCTTTTACGGTGTAGCTAGCCTACGTCCATCTCCGTATTCCGGTACTGGGCTGTGACAGTATGATACCAGGATGAGGTATAGCCTCAGCTTTGGGCCATGTCATGGCGGCATAGCACCACAAGGAAGCGAAAGGCTTCATGCTATGACTCTTTAAAGGAACTCACCTAGAGTGCCTTAAAGAGATATTGTCCATCTCTGAGGGTAAAATTATAGACACTTAATATACATACACCAAAATTAGGCGGACACATGGCCTTTAATGTGCAACCAGAAGCACGGCTGATGTTATTATGTTGGTGGGGAGAATTGCAGCTATGGTGCAGAAGTCAAGGCTTAGTCCATTCTTGTATCATAACTGTTGTTTGAACCATGTGGGAAGATTCAAGTCGAAGTGACATATGTCCGTATGCATAATGGACAGTCACTGCAGGGAACACTCAACCTATATATTTTGAGATATCATGTGAGGGATTGTTGGTATTTTTGCCTATAGAGTACGAGCATAAAATAGTCCCACTTCGGCTACACCACCAAGTGGGTATCTCAATATTGTAGAGGCTAAAAATCAAGCAACACCACCTATTAAAGTGTTCGATCATCAGATGGCACCAAAATATTACATTGCGCCAAACAATCAAATGGCGCAACTTCAGGTTGTGCCAACGACATGTGGCGCTGGAGTCAGGTTACGCGAGCACCACGTGGTAGTTACGCCACCTATTAAAGTGTTCGATCATCAGATGCCACCAAAATATTACATTGCGCCAAACAATCAAATGGCGCAACATCAGGTTGCGCCAACGATAGGTTACGCTAGAGTCAGGTTGCACAAGCACTACGTGGTGCACTTCCTCGAGAAACTATAACGACATCATCATTGCCTGACAACTGACGACACGAAGATTAAGAAAAATCCATTCGAATCCCGCGCAACGCGGCGCTCGAGAAAATTTTGTTAGCATATAATTAATGCTGATAGCTGGTTCGCGCAAGTCACTATAAGGAGCGAGGATTAATCAGTATAGTACAGAAGACCTAGTCAAAGGTGCCAGTCGTTGAGTTGCGCCCATGCGCAGCCTGCCAAGTTGGCGCCACTTGATCAATCCCTATTTTAAAATAGGGTGACGTGGCAGCACAAGCCACTAACTTCGCAGAGCGTGCCCACTATACTATCCACGACCACGCGTATCTCAATCAAACGATACCATGCATCTACAACAGTTGGTACAAACCGCTCGCACATGGTATTACATTGCGCCCACGCGCAACCTGATGGAGGTTGTACAAGGTAATCAAACAGTGTTCAGGACAGAGTGACATGGCGCGCAAGCCACTAACTTCGCAGAACATGCCTACTATACTGCTCACAACCATGCATATCTCAATCAAACGATGCCATGCGTCTACAACAGTTAGTACAACCGTTTGCGCAAGTGAACAGGAGGCGCGCAACCTGAAGCGCACGTAACCCAGAATAACTGCTAAATAGTTATTTCAAGAACTCTATAAATAGAGTTTCAAATCAATCTCAAAGCATCAAGAAAGATCATAATCTCTTGCTAAAGTGCTGTTGCATTCTCCAGAGGCTTGTGTCTTCGATATCACATCATCCAAGGGATAAAGTGATCGTCTTCTGATCAGATTCCTATAGTTGTACTTCCCTAGAAATCAATTATACTATTGTATTCTTTTCTAAGTTTGTAATAAAAAACTTATTTTTGTATTTTTGCAAACAAAATGGCGACTCTGTGGGGATAAATTTCTCCTCCGACGAGAAAGTGACAACTCAATGTGATACCGCGTCAATTGGCAAGACGCAGAAGACCCTGTTCGTTCAATTCAACCAGACAGCCTACGAGGCCATGATCAATGCTGGGGGTGCTAAGCGCTCTACTGCCGCTGTTAAGAGCAAGACGCGCTCTGCTTGGACTCCTAATTCGTCGATGGCACAATCCCCTGCCTTTGTGCAACTTGCATCCATCACTGCCTTGGCACAATCTAAGGAAGATAATCTTTTAGTTAATCCCTCTACTTCTCCAATTCTGAAATCGAAGAAGAATTTGTCTTGACACACCGCTATCCAAAATAAAGGAAAGTTCCCTTTGGCCTTCTCTTCCCTGGCGTAACCTGTACCTGTTCTTGCTTCTGCGCAACTTGCGCCCATCACTGCTTTGGCGCAACCTAAGGGAAACAGCCTTTTGGCTAACCCCCTACTTCTCTGACTCTGAAATCGAAGGAGACTTCGTCTCGACACACTGCTGGATAAAACAAAGGAAAGCGCCCTTAGGCCTTTTCTTCTCCGATGCAACTTGCGCATGTTCCTGCTCTGGCACAACTTGCACATGTTCATGCTCTGGCACAACCTACACGTACTTCTGTACTGGCGAAACGTAAAGAGAAGAAGTGTTTAGTGACTCCATCTTTGCCACCAAATCAGAAGTTTAGTAAAAAATTAGTAAATCAAGGAAAATGCTTTTTAGCTTTTCCGCATTCTGCTCGAGTCGTTAACTTAGTGGAAAGTATTGCTAATTCAGATAGGAATTCTATTCTCCTTAACAGAGACAACCAAATCTCCATCAGGAGGATGGGTTCTATTCAGAATAAACCTTCCATACAAAAGGGTATTATGCCTACTCCAAAGAGGTCATGGCAGGATCTACCAACCCTAGCAGACTACTAGTATCTCAAGTAGATGCACAAGTAGCTCCCCTGTCAGACTTGCGTACTTATATCAACAGGTGCCAATTAGGGTCAACCTCAGGAAATCACAATATGTATCCAGCGCAACCTGCACCAGTTGCTAACTCGCGCCAGAGGAAGAATGCTGAGGTGAAAGATCCTATGACTTATGATAACCAACTTAGCATATCCATGTACACTCAAGGTACAGGACACCTCAGGAACATGAATCATGTCCCAAATATCGTCAAGGACTACATTCCTGCAACTTCTTCTCGTCCTGTAAGTGACCTCTGTGAACTTTTAATACAGAAGCGAAAGGTTGCAAATCCATCCTGTCCAACGGTGGTCCAACAGCAACAACATCATTGTAATCACCACCATGAAGTTGTCATCAAATGCTGTTGTCAGTCAGCCAAGCGGTCCGTCTTTGATCGTTTGAATTATGTTCAGACTCCTGAACCAATCCTAGTGGACAAAGATGAATTACTCTATGCTCCTGTCAATATGACATCTCGAAGCACTAGGGTGAAAAACGTCCAAGACGTAATGCATCCCGCAATCCTATTCAACAGTAGTTAGATCGAATTCATTAATCTGATGAAGGAGTATATCAATATACTAGATCAAGAAGTCGAGAAATAATCGATCAAAGGAATCTTCCTTCCGACCAAGACACAATCGGTCAAAAGAATCTTCTTGATTCTAACCAGGATTCCTTCAATCAAAAAGATATCCCTATCACTTATTCTGGGGGTAGTTCTTTATGTGACTTTGATGCTGACAGTGAAAGTTCTGAAAGGACCATCCTTTCCACTAGCTCATCTTCGAGGGCTAGAGAAGTGACTGCTTATGCCGTCACAGAAGATCAAGATACTTCCAGTTAAGAGCAGAGAATTGCTGCTTTGGAGGCTAGTTTGAAGAACATGGCTGAGATAATGACAGGCATATATGCTGTGATTATGGTACAAGATACAGTTCCACCGATCGCGAATCTGATTTCGACTCAGGAACCTGTAACAACATCAGTTTCAACCAATATTGATCTGGGGGTACAATCTCATCACACCGCTTCCATTCCTGCACAGGCTATTCCAAGTCAATCTGGTGCCGGAGGTGGTACTTATCATACGGTACCCCCTCCTAACACATTGAATTAATCTACTACTCCACAATCAACGGGAGATACCAATGAGGCCGTAAAACTTTTACGTACTCAATTTGAAGCCTTCAAACAAAAGGATGGCTTGCAGAAGCTTAGGATCAAATAGCCCTATCCCATAGAATGGAAAGATGTCCAATTTCCTCCTAAATACAAACCCCTACTATTTTGCTATTTGATGGTAGCACGTCTCCAAGTCAATACCTCAATCACTTTAAAGTAATGACTGATCAACTTCAACCAAATGATGCTCTTCTTACTAGAGTATTTGTCGGCTATTTAGCTGGTACAGCATATGACTGGTATCGTAGTTTACTATATGGGTATATAATCTCTTTCTCTGGGTTCAAACAAATGTTCTTGGAACAATTTTATGAGGGAACCAACGACATAACTATGTCTTCTCTCATCAAAATCAAACAACGACATAATGAAACTACTGAACGTTTTATTGAACGGTTCCATCGTGAAGCACTCAAAATACCTCTCTGAACCCAGATGCTTTAACTATAGACACTTGCAAATCAAACCTATTACCTATAATCAGCATGTGGACAGGGTCAACACAATTCTAGGATTGGCCTTCTTTTATAATGAACGCCAAAGCAGCAGAAGAGAGCGCTGACAAATTCAAGCAATTAGGCATTCAAATGCCTAATCTTGACAAATATGAACGCGCTACACCAAATAATAATGACTATCAGAACAATCGCAAAAGTAAGAAAACTTTGGCCATTAACCTCAAAGGCAAAGAAGCCCTAGCCATCAATGTAAATCAGCCAACATCTACCCAACAACACCACTACAACAGACACCACGTCCAAAAGAAGAATACTCTTTTGATGAAGATGATATCATAAGTATCTTTGATTGCCTCATCAAGAGCAATAAACTCCAACTGCCAGGACCTAAACGGCCAGATGAAGTTGGTAAAACTGACCATCCTAAATATTGTGTTTACCACAGGTTTATTGGACATCCAACTCGAGCGTGCTATGTGCTCAAGGGTAAAATTCAAGATATGGTCAATTATGGTGCAATCACTCTCCAACAAGACGAGAAAACTGTAACGACTATTGTCGTCTCTTTACAGTTTGGAGATTTTCCAGCTCAACTTGTACAGGACGGTGTCATCGCCACTGTAAACCCCCTAAATTTTTACCATGATTCTTTTTAAAAATTTATTTATTTTGGTTTTGGTTTTCTTTTAGGTATTTGTACGTCAAGTACGAATAGGCATATACGAAACAATTTACTTTTTATACAAAAAGTTTTATTATAGAAGAATATATATTTTGTTTCAAAAATAGTACAAGTAAATATCTTTATCTATTCGCGTCGCAGCTGCCAAAACTTTATTCTATTTGATTTATTATGAAAATGATATTTGAGATTTTGTTAAAAGCATATGTGATAATTTAGGAAATAATATTTTATAAATAATATGTTTTAGCGCATGCGAAGTACATGAAATTAAATTTCATGTATACTTTTAAATTTTCAAAAACTAATTTTAATTACTTTCGATTTGCAAATAGATTTTTCAAAGATTTAAATATTTTTGATTTTCGAAATTAATTAATGCTATATTTTAATATTTATGGAAAATATATTTTAAATTTTGTTTTACTTAATATTTGAATTATTTTGATAATTTAAATTGGGAAAGATTTTATTTTCCTTGATTTAAATTGCTTTTAAATTAAAGATAAGTTTTATTTAAATTGAATTAGATTTAAATCGATTTAAATTAATATGGAATCTATCTATTGGAGATTTAATCAAATCCCAATCCTATCCAACTGGGAATTCCTACCTCATATATAAGGAGAGGTACTCTTTCATGATTTTCTACCATCATATTGTGCATCGTATCTGTGCCTCTACATCCACTATAAATTCTATTACATATACATAAAATTCTGTCCTGTCCGACAATCCCGGACGTCCATCCAGCCGTGTCGGACACTCCCGACACGACTACCCAATCCTAAATCTAACCCTCGCCGTCATCAGCACCCCGACCCTGCTCACTAACTGCCAACGTTTCATCAACCATTTTCAACCAAAAATCTCCAACTCTCGCCACTACCGTCGTGAATACCACCCCAACGGCCCTCGACAACCAACACGTCATCGTCACCAACATCCCCATCCTCCTCGTCCACCGCTGCCCCGACAGAATCCTCGTCTCCACCATCTCCGTTATCATCATCCCCACAACCACCTGCCACCGTCTCCCCGACACCCGACTCCGACCACCACCTCATCACCAATCGCAACCACCGCGGCATCCACTGCCGACGCCGGTCACCACCACCATCAACCCCCCAAATTTTAGAAATAAAAGAAGGGGGAACCCTAACCTGAGCGTCGACCGCCTGTATTTTTCTCCGACCGCCAGACTCCAGCCGCCGCGCCTCTAGCCGGCGAGTCCAGCGCCCGCCGGAGCTGTCCATGCCATCCAACCGAGCACCTGCGGTCGCCGCACCAGCAGGCGCCCTCCTCGCCTCGAAACCCCGCCGCCATTGATCCCCACCGGCTGGAAAGCCCTAGTCGCCGCCTCCGCGCCAGGCGTCAGCTGCCGATGGAGAGCTCCCTCCGACTTTCCAAAACCCCTGTTTCCTTCCACCCGCCATCACCGGCGACGCCCCATCCCAGCCGCCTTCTCCGCCTCGCGCAGCCGCCCACGGTCGCGACACCGAGACCCCCAACTGCTCCGCCGTGTCTTCTTCTCCGCTGCGCCCCCAAAATCGACCAGCGGGAACCGCCCTTCCCGCTCACCGCAACACATCAGCGCCTTCCCTTCGTGCCTGTGGCAGACGAGCTGCCGCACCGCCGCGCCGGCGATACCCTCTGGTAACCCACTTCCCCTCTTCTCTCCCTCTTCTCACTTACTCTTCAAATAACTATCTCTGTGGGTGAAGTTGGAAAAGAAAGCATTAAAGTTTGAGTAAAGTTATATTATTATTATTATTATTATTATTATTATTATTATTATATTATTATTATTATTATTATATACTATCTTTTTAGGGGATTGTATTATTATTATTATTATTATTATTATTATTATTATTATTATTATTATTATTATTAATTATAGTAGTATTATTAATATTTTATTTTATGTTAAAAGTATATGTGGGTATGGTATTTTGCCATTTGCTATTATTAGTGACAATATTATTTTCGAAATTATAATTGTATGAAATAATTTGATTAATATTTTAAAAATATTTATGGAGAAAAATATGTATATATACTATTGCCTACTATTTTATTTAAGGATTTTGAACTACAAAATTTCATCTTACAATTTAGTTTTACCCTAAGAATAATTTTCTAGATCGCAAAGTACTACTTTAAACTATTTGACTAATAAAAATATATTTTTCAGTTGTATATAAAAAGTATTTAAAGTATCTACATTAAATTATTATAAAAATTATTTTCTAAAAATTTCTATATTCTTTCTCCAAAAATTTCTCCATGATTATCACAATTGACCACGACTACTCACACGTTACTATTTTTTCGCAAATTTAGGCCATGTTCGTATGGACCTCGGCTATTGGACAAAACATGACATCTTGATCATCGCACCACACCAGGCGGTACCCCATGCAAGACACCTTGCCTTTACTATTTAATTTTTTGCTCAATATCATGCATGCTTTTTCTTTATGTTGTTCTTTCAAAACTATATATAGATACAAATTATTATACTTTATGCAATTGACTTAGAGTTAAGGGACCACCGTATGTTTAGTGCATCTCATAAACTGTCACGATGTGCCACGGATTGTGTGTGAGTTGTGAGTCGCATATAGATGCGGACTTGCGTGCTGACTGATCATTGGTGTGTACAGGCCGTGCGTTAGGATAAAATTGCCAAAAGATTGTGTAGAAGACTTAGCAGTTATTAAGGATTAAACAGTATCGTGGAGTCGACACATGTATTGTATCATTGGGGGGAGGGGATAGTTATTAGCGTAGAGGCTACATTTATTTTTATACACATTTTGGGCCGAGGGTGACTCTTATAAGCACTACCTTCTGCCCGGGCCGATAGTGTCTCGGATGAGCGCTACTTGACAGCCACTATTTATTATTTGCTTGCGTGAATCCGTTACAGCCCCTGCGTAGAACATTGTCCTCTAAATTGCAATCCACGTAGAATGGTTAGGAACCTTTACTCACGCATACTTTTCTGTTGAGCTTTATTATTCAGTTTATTGGCATGATATTATGTGTCTTGTTACGTTCCTCTGAGGACCTGGTTATCTCGCCAGGTGTGTGTTCTTGTCTTTCGCAGGTGTTCTAGCCGTGGCCATGATCGTCACTATCTCTTCGATGATGATTGTACTTTGATCGCCTTTGCTTCGTCCGTCAAACTCATTTTATTTTCTATGTATTTTCCCTTACTTGTTGGTAGTAGATTTGTCTCCGCCCAACATATTTGTATCAAGAAAATTTATTATCATTATATGATATCTTTTTATTTTGTGTGGATGAGATTAGTTATGGTTCTACTGTATTTCACAGCTTACGTATATATACTATACGGCTGGCATGTCTACGTTCCTAGTCCTACGTATTTTGGGACTGGGACGTTACATGTTTTTGTGGTGGCCCATGCAGGTCAAGTTTGCCGTTTCGGTTACATGACTGTACCGAGCAGGCCTGCAATATAGGATTAGAATCTATGAATCTTATCCACATACTTGATCATCTTCCTTGACCTTCCTTGATTTCCCTATTCTGACTCCCGTGGCCTCCCTCAATTTTTGCATCTTGCTTGAACTCTTTCTGCCAACACCCTATCATCTCGTGCTTAAACATGGTTAGAAAAATGACTACACTACTATATACTTATTGGTCAACCCTTGGCTAGAAGGATTACATTGGCAGTTAGTATGCATTAGAGTCATATTTGAGTTATAAAGGTATTTATTTTCCTAGAAATATGATCTAAAGGATTAGTTAATTTCAAGTTGGGTAGTAGCATATTACCGCTTTCAAGGGATAGTTGGAATTTTATTTTGATATTACAAGGTGGTATACACAAGGGGATAGCTAGATCGAGAAAACAAATTTTTGATTTACAATTTTTTTGAAATGGTGAAATAGTTATGATTTATTAGGGATATGAAATCGATTGAGAAATAACTTAAGTTTTTTATATTGCGACGCATGATTTACGGTTAACTTTAAAAGTTTGGATTGTAATATTATAAAGTTTATCTCGAGATTATTTAAGGAGTTTTAATTATAATTTTTAGACAACTAGAGAAGACGAAAGTTTAGTTTGAGAGAGCTTGAGGTTTTAAATTGAGTCGTACGATTTGTAAGTTTATTTAATTTTGAGTTGAAGAAATGATGGTAAAAAAAATTTATTTGGAGGATATGAAAGCGACTTGGAAGGACAAATTTAAATTTTAAATTGTGTCATATGATCTATGATTTATAAAGTTAATTAGATTTCAAGTTTAAAGCCTTGATTTTGGATATTTAATTTTTTGTAAAAAAAAGAGATTTAATTTGAGTTACATGATTTACGATTGATGAAACGGGCTAGGAGTTTATCTCGAGGTACATTTGAGAATTGGAAATTTTAAAAAGTGATGACTTATTATGAAAGTTTAGTTGTGCAGCATCAGATATGATGAAGGTTATTTGGAATTTATTTAAAGGAAATTAAACTTTAAGTTATGATTAAATACTTGATGGAGTATCTTGAGATTTTATTCCAAAACTGTTGAGGAACTTAAAATTTAAAATTAGATCATATATTGGTAGAGGAGCAAGAAGCAAGCAAGTCACCCTAATGGGATACAAGTATTCCTCATTAATTGCCATATCATCCATGACCATGATAGTTGCACATAAACAAGTGGAGTTAGTTATCTACCAACCATGTGATTATATTTCAAACCTTGATTCGCTCGACCTTCCGTCAATTCTAAAACTTTCATCTTGACCTTCTAATCGTTGGACATTTGGAAACAATTAGAACTATTCCTTGACTAACCCCAACCTAGAAAGGTACCTTTTCTCTAGAAACTATGTCCCTAACTTATTTTACGTTTGTCAGTGCCTTAATTTGATCCAATTTATTCGTACGTAAATATCACCTTGGTGAACTCCCACTTCCTATTTTAGATCTTTTGGTGTCCCTAACCGTGACATTGATATTCGGAGCATGAGACCAGCTGTTTCATCCCAACAGATTATACATACAAGACCTAGACGAGCCCACCTTCATGTAGATATATCATGTCCCACTAAAACCCGTCTCCTTGTACTCTATTTTCTTGATATGACTTTCCAGTCAGATGGCTAAGCTATAACCTCTACCCTGACACCAGTTACCTTCAGATTTGAATTAGAGGTCCAACGTTGACTCATTTATTTCAACCTGATACGTGATTGTGTCCTACTTCATTCATTAAATGCCTAACTTTGTGCTTACCTTGATTGCGTGACCCATTGTCCCATCACACTACTAGTTTAACCATTGTAAGTTGGGTAGAATACCTCACTCCTTTTTTCCTTGTGACTCACACATTGGTAAGTTTGTTTAGACTATAAAATTCAGTGGACCCTAACTTATCTAGTCAACCATGCCGACTGTATAGGCCCAAACTTTGGGCAAGACTTGATTTTTAAAGGACCTTAAACTATTTAATTCCCTTTTTCATGGTCCCTTACTTATACCTTGACTATTTGAATGCTAACTTAGCATAAATTTTGCAAGCTTATTTTCTTATCAAGCTTGATCATGACGTATTTTATTAGGTCGCTCCCAATAATATACTGTCTAAATCAGAACCGGTACATGATGGTCTGATCAACCTATTGCACTTCGGTTCGCTTTGCATATATTATTCTATGCGTATGGAGACATAGTCAAACTTGCCCCTAGAGTCTCATCCGCGACTGCCTTGACAATTCTACTTGAAACTTTTCCATCGTTGTTGAACCACATATTGGTATTCAAAACATATTCCTTGAACTCTTGTTGGCTTCGTCTTTCACCTATTCTAGACAAGCATGTACTTGACAGATAGGCCAACTACTCTCCTATGACCGTGATATTTGTATATACGTGATGATAGTTAGCCACTGACCTATCAATGCGACTTACCCCTATCTTGAGTTCCTCATCATTTTTCTCGACACTAGACAACTTTTGCGACCTACTTGAAACTTGAGAGGGATTCAACTCTAAATCCTAAAAGACTATATTCTCTTAATTGCTTGACCTTAATCTAGTCAATTCCTCATCTAGTTATTTCATGACTTATCGTGACTAACTTTAAACCTTAATTCTATCGTGTTTTATTGTGTTAATTAGCAACCCTCATTCCATTCCATATCCGTGATGACTTTCTAATTGCATGCTTGTGTTAACACCGCTTCCTTGCCTCGCCAAAAGAATTGTTCGTACTTCCTTATCCATAAACTCTTGTACCCTACCTATTCCTAAATTTCGAGGACGAAATTCTTGTAAGTTGGTAGGAAGTAAACCTCCTAAATTTTTACCATGATTCTTTTTAAAAATTTATTTATTTTGGTATTGGTTTTCTTTTAGGTATTTGTACGTCAAGTGCGAATAGGCATATACGAAACAATTACTTTTTATACAAAAAGTTTTATTATAGAAGAATATATATTTTGTTTCAAAAATAGTATAAGCAAATATCTTTATCTATTCGCGTCGGCTGCCAAAACTTTATTCTATTTGATTTATTATGAAAATGATATTTGAGATTTTGTTAAAAGCATATGTGATAATTTAGGAAATAATATTTTATAAATAATATGTTTTAGCGCATGCGAAGTACATGAAATTAAATTTCATGTATACTTTTAAATTTTCAAAAACTAATTTTAATTACTTTCGATCTGCAAATAGATTTTTCAATGATTTAAAGATTTTTTATTTTCGAAATTAATTAATGCTATATTTTAATATTTATGGAAAAGATATTTTAAATTTTGTTTTACTAAATATTTGAATTATCTTAATAATTTAAATTGGAAAAGATTTTATTTGCCTTAATTTAAATAGCTTTTAAATTAAAGATAAGTTTTATTTATATTGAAATAGATTTAAATCGATTTAAATTAATATGGAATCTATCTATTGGGGATTTAATCAAATCCCAATCCCTATCCAACTGGGAATTCCCACCTCCTATATAAGGAGAGGTACTCTTCCATGATTTTCTACCATCATATTGTGCATCGTGTCTGTGCCTCTACATCCACTATAAATTTTATTACACATACATAAAATTCTGTCCCGTCCGACAATCCCGGACGTCCACCCAGCCATATCGGACACTCCCGACACGACTACCCAATCCTAAATCTAACCCTCGCCGTCATCAGCACCCCGACCCTGCTCGCCAACTGCCAACGTTTTATCAACCACCTTCAACCGAAAATCCCAAACTCTCGCCACTACCGTCGTGAATACCACCCCAACGGCCCTCGACAACCACCACATCATCGTCACCAACATCCCCATCCTTCTCGTCCACCGCTGTTCCGGCAGAATCCCCGTCTCCACCATCTCTGTTATCATCATCCCCACAACCACCTGCCACCGTCTCCCTGGCACCCGACTCCGACCACCACCTCATCACCAATCGCAACCACCGCGGCGTCCACCGCCGACGCCGGTCACCACCACCATCAACCCCCAAATTTCAGAAATAAAAGAAGGGGAAACCCTATCCTGAGCGCCGACCGCCTGCATTATTCTCCTACCGCCAGACTCCAGCCACCGCGCATCTAGCCGGCGAGTCCAACGCCCGCCGGAGCTGTCCATGCCACCCAACCGAGCACCTGCGGTCGCCGCACCAGCAGGCGTCCTCCTCGCCTCGAAACCCCGTCGCCACTGATCCCCACCGGCCGAAAAGCCCTAGTCGCCGCCTCCGCGCCAGGCGGTAGCCGCCGATGGAGAGCTCCCTCCGACTTTCCAAAACCCCTGTTTCCTTCCACCCGCCATCACCGGCGTCGCCTCTTCCCAGCCGCCTTCTCTGCCTCCCGCAGCCGCCCACGGTCGCGACGCCGAGACCCCCAGCCGCTCCGCCGTGCCCCCAAAATCGACCAGCGGGAACCGCCCTTCCCGTGCCCCGTAACACATCGGCGCCTTTCCTTCGCGCCTGCGGCGGACGAGCTGCCGCACCACCGCTCTGGCGACACCCTCTGGTAACCCACTTCTCCTCTTCTCTCCCTCTTCTCACTTACTCTTCAAATAACTCTCTCTGTGGGTAAAGTTGGGAAAGAAAGCATTAAAGTTTGAGTAAAGTTATATTATTATTATTATTGTTATTATTATTAGTATTATTATTATTATTATTATTATTATTATTATTATTATTATTATTATAATATATTGTCTTTTTAGGGGATTGTATTATTATTATTATTAATTATAGTAGTATTATTAATATTTTATTTTAGGTTAAAAGTATATGTGGGTATGGTATTTTGCCATTTGCTATTATTAGTGACAATATTATATTCAAAATTATAATTGTATGAAATAATTTGATTAATATTTTAAAAATATTTGTGGAGAAATATATATATATATATATATATATATATACTATTGCCTACTAATTTATTTAAGGATTTTGAACTACAAAATTTCATCTTACAATTTAGTTTTACCCTAAGAATAATTTTCTAGATGGCAAAGTTCTACTTTAAAATATTTGACTAATAAAAATATATTTTTCAGTTGTATATAAAAAGTATTTCAAGTATTTACGTTAAATTATTATAAAAATTATTTTCTAAAAATTTCTATATTCTTTTTCCAAAAATTTCTCCATGATTATCACTATTGACCACGACTACTCACACGTTTCTATTTTCTCGCAAATTTAGGCCATGTTCGCATGGACCTCGGCTATTGGACAAAACATGACATCTTGATCATCGCACCACACCAGGCGGTACCCCAGGCAAGACACCTTGTCTTTACTGTTTAATTTTTTGCTCAATATCATGCATGCTTTTTCTTTATGTTGTTCTTTCAAAACTATATCTAGAAGCAAATTATTATACTTTATGCAATTGACTTAGAGTTAAGGGACCACCGTTTGTTTAGTGCATCTCATAAACTGTCACGATGTGCCACGGATTGTGTGTGAGTTGTGAGTCACATATAGATGCGAACTTGCGTGCTGACTGATCATTGGTGCGTACAGGCCGTACGTTAGGATAAAACTGCCAATAGATTGTGTAGAAGACTTGGCAGTTATTAAGGATTAAACAGTGTCGTGGTGTCGACACATGTATAGTATCATTGGGGGGAGGGAACAGTTATTAGCGTAGGGGCTGTATTTATTTTTACACACATTTTGGGTCGAGGGTGACTCTTATGAGCACTACCTTCTGCCCGGGCCGATAGAAGTGTCTCGGATGAGCGCTACTTGACGGCCACTCTTTATTACTTGCTTGCGTGAATCCGTTACAGCCCCTGCGTAGAACGTTGTCCTCTAAATTGCAATCCACGTAGAATGGTTAAGAACCTTTACTCATGCATACTTTTCTGTTGAGCTTTATTATTCAGTTTATTGGCATGATATTATGTGTCTTGTTACGTCCCTCTGAGGACCTGGTTATCTCGCCAGGTGTGTGTGTGTTCTTGTCTTTCGCAGGTGTTCTAGCCGTGGCCATGATCGTCACTATCTCTTCGAGGATGATTGTACTTTTATCGCCTTCGCTTCGTCCGTCAAACTCATTTCATTTTCCATGTATTTTTCCTTACTTGTTGGTAGTGGATTTGTCTCCGTCCAACATATTTGTATCAAGAAAATTTATTATCATTATATGATATCTTTTTATTTTGTGTGGATGAGATTAGTTATGGTTCTACTGCATTTTACAGCTTACGTATATATACTATACGGCTGGCATGTCTACGTTCCTAGTACTACGTATTTTGGGACTGGGGCATTACACCCACCCCGAGAACTACTTTGGAGATTGTTAATCTTTTAATTGCACGAACTGATGGTCTTGTCCTTCTATCTACTGATAGGGGGGAAATTATATGGATCCATCCAGATTTAGCGGTGGACTTTGAAACACCATCTTCTTCCACCAAGTCTAGGAAGGCCACTAAAAATAAATCATGTCATATGGTTTCATTTGGTGAACATTATCTTCCACCTTTAACTGCTACCTTCATCTCGGTAGCAGATAATCCTTCTTCTTTTTCCCCTGATAAGACAACATTGTCAAAATCAGAAGCCAAATACCAACCAGCTTTTCATCTGTATAGCCCACAATCTCGTAAATTAATGACAAAAATGGGATATGATCTACAAAAGGCTTCTGGTCCGAACCATGGAAAAGGATCTTCTGTACCTCTTTTCCTATGTCTTTCTCACAACCAATCTCGGATGGGTTTGGGTTACTGGACAAACTCTCCATCTTGCCAAAAGAAACCTTCCAGAAACAAGATCCAGGCAAAGAGTTGCAATATGGTGTCCTTTGAGCCTGTATCTAAAGAAGAAGTCTTAACTGGTACCAGGTCTGGGAAACCTTACCTAAGAGACTATTCAGAAGGTCAAGAAAACCCTGCTCCAGCTCTAGAGGTTCCTCAAGCACCATATTCTCCTGCTGTCAATGTTCCATCCGCTTCATCACCTCTAATAGAGCCAACTCTTCCCAAACCGACGACAGCTGACAAAGGAAAATAGCCTTTCCGTTTTGATAAAGTATGGAAGAAGACTCCAACTTTGGGACTTGAGAAGCCATATAACTTTGATATACTGGCTCAGCTGGCTAATACCTCGGAAAGATTATCAATTTTTGAACTAATCCGTCTTTCGAAGGAAACTCGAGAGACATTGAGTGAAGCTTTGACGCTAGCTGATACTTGTCTAGCACTTCTCAAGAAGCCAGAGGATGAGCCTATAACATGCCTTCATTGTCATAGTGTGATGGAATTGATGCCAAACATCACCTTTACACAAGATGATATGCTGTTGGAAGATAATCGTCATGATGGACCCCTCTACTTCACGGGATATGTCGATACCATGAAGGTTGATCGTATTTTGATCGATCCTGGGTCTGCACTTAGCATCATACCAAAGACTCTACTAGATGCATTGAAGATTCCTGTATACAGTCTTTCAACAACCATCACGACAATCTTGGAATTCAATTCTGGAAGAAGTGAACCTTTGGAAAAGATTCGCCTGAAAGTTCAAATAGGCAATCTTCGTACAAATATTACTTTCTACGTGATCGATAATCACGGCTCTTACAATACTTTGCTGGGAAGACCCTTTCTACATGAGCATAACATTGTACCATCCACTCTACATCAATGCTTCAAATATGTGGATGTCAATGGAGAAGTTCCAAAGGAAGTAGCTGACCTAAATCCTTTCAGGGGCATTAAAGCATATTTTACGGACTCTCAGATGTACAAGGAGGAGTTCAAGAAAGTTGTATTGGCGATGGATAGTAAGAAAGATCAGAAACATACTTCAAAAGATGTTTTCATGATCCCTGTCAAAGGACGTGCTATTCATCCCTCTTCTTCTCAGATATTGACTATACATCTTTTCTCTCATAACAAACAGCCTCATGCTGTAGAAGGGGAACAAAGGGAGCTCACCTCTTCTGAGCCTCTTGTTATCGACCTTCGTCGTAACAAACCTTCTCCTTCTCCTTCTTCTCCTCTTGTTATCAACCTTACTAAGCCTTCTATTAAGGCTAAGAATCATGTTGTAAATGATGATGTACAAATTAATAAAGTAACATCTCCTTTACAGTATACTGATATCCTTTATTATACTCGATGTTATTTAAAAATGTTAGATAACTTCGAACCACTTACCATAGGAGCAGTTGAAGCTTCCCAAAACGAAGTATTGCTCGAGCCAATGCAAGACTCCTTCTTCTTAGTTCCTTCCAGGAAGAAAGATGAACTTTCTATACTTTTTAGTAAAAGAACGGAACAGAAGGTCACGCCTAATAGTGAAGAAGAAAATCACGATAACGGAAGACTTCAACTACGTCATTATAGTCAGCAATCAAAAGATATCATTCAAAAGATGGGCTACAACTTTAAAGCTGGTCTCAATGGCGGCAAAGGAAGGCGAACACCTATTCGTATTCCTGTTCCGAAAGAAAAATCACAACAATACTACAACAAAACAAAGCGGGGATTAGGTTATACTTCACCAATTTTGACTCCAGAAGCCTCCAAATTCGAGGAAGAAGAACGATCTAATTCTTCTGATTCTATCTTATGGGATTCAGATACCAGTGTAGGGCACGTCCATCGCGTGACTCTATCTTCCAATATGGTAACTCCTGAGTTCTTGGAAGATGATGAAGACTTTGCCGAAGTCTCTGAATCTGATCCTTGGGCACAAAGGATGGATACTCAATGGGAGCGTCGCTTTGAACAACGGAAGCCACCTACTGAAGATCAGTTGGTTCAAGTCAATGTTAGAGATAAAACTTCCCCAAAACCAATATTTTTCAACAAAAGCCTCCCTAAAGCGGATAAACAAGAGTTCTGGTATCTCCAAAGTCAAGAATACCCTTTCTCTCAAAATCCCCCGTGGAGTCCATACGAATCATCAATTTCGGCTTTTGAAACCCAGCTATTTTAAAACATGTCTTTTCTTTATGATAAATCCGTATTATCATAGATATTGTCTTTTTAGACATGATATCCTGTCTTTAAGTCCTAACCGATTTGAAGATCATCAATAGAAAAAACGAGTTCACGTCCACATTACCTCTGAACAGATATAATTAATATTGTTATTTTCTTTTAGAAGATATGTCATGTCCGGTACCTCTAAACATATTTTCCTATCCTTATCTATTACTTATATCTACTATAGGTATATAATAAGTAATAGAATCACAAAAAGAGCATTATCTTATTGCCATAATGTTCAAAATATCAAAAAAAAAGTACATCATTTAAAAGGCAAGAAGATAAAAAGATCCTATAGACTGCTTCATTGGGGAGGCTGAGTGTTGAGATCAATGATTAATCTTTTCAAATTCTCAGCCCTCTCTACTCTGGAGTCAAGTACCCTTTGTCTTGCAAGAGCTCTCCCGGATTTAGGATCAAGAGGTTGCAGCATTTTTGCTCGACATTCCAATTATGCACCTACAGTTTGGATAAGAGCATCTCGTTGCCTCCTCAGGTCATCTAATTGGCTCGTAGCAATTTGATGCACCTCCAATACTTCTTCTTCGCGTCATCGAGCTGCTTTAACTGCTTCGTGAAGCCGAGCCATTTTAATTTCTAGTTCTTGGAGACGAACTTGATATTCAGCAACTTATTTTTCCTTTTCTGCAGCTTCAGTTTTATAACGTTCAACAGAAGAAGTGGTCTCGACAATACGAGATTCCAACTCTGCAGAATGCTTTGAGAAAGCTACCACAGAAGCTTTAAATTCTGCTTTTCGTATTGTAGCTTCGCGAGCCATCGCCTCACATTCAGCATCTACAAGTTTCTGGATGTTTCCTCTTGTTAGGTCTTTGTATCGATTCTTCAAGTTCATTCAAAATATGATCTAAGTAATTGACTCTATCCAGATCACCGATCTTGCGGATGGCTCCAATAATGAAGGAAGAAGGGCCCCTTACTGATTCATAAGGTTGATCATTTTCCATGACCATTTGAATTAAAGGCTTCAGAGTAGTCAAGAAACATTAGTATAAGCTTCGACAACAACTCTATTCATTGCTGAGATCCCTGGGGTAGCTACTTCTATTAGAATTCTTGTTTCTGAGGTAACTAGTAGAACTACAGATTATACACAAGGAGACCTGAGTACTGACATCATAGAAGAACTCCCCTCTCCAGTTGGGTCCCCTTATCTAGAGGAGCCATGGGCGCTGAAACTGAAGGTTGTTGATGCAGCTTTTGCAAGCGTCCCCGTAGGACCCACTATGATCAAGATACACAGTCATTACAAATAAATGACAGGAATTAAGGTAAATAAAAGTCAGAATTTTACCTGATTTCGGCAATACATATGGAGTTTCACGAGGCATGTCCAGTTCAGAACAAAGTTTGGCCATGGTAGTTTCAGACACAGCTGCCTGACTACTCCCAGCTTCGGAACCGCCTGATAAGAAATGGCTGCTTCCGGCCCCTGATTCTGTCTGGTTAACTGGAAGAATCTCCTCTGGATCCCTAACTTCAAATATTTGTTCAGTTGGGGTCTGAGTCACTGCAACCACAATGTTAGGATTTTTATCATTCCCAACATCTTTAAGAGCTGTTTGATCTTCTTTATCTTCAGGCTCATTAGTTTTCGGGTTCAGATGTCCCTCCTCAATAATGGATTTTCTTCATCCTCAACATTCATGTGGCATTTTTCAGATGATACCATTGGGGCATCTACTGGAACTGGTTCTTCTTCAGCAATACTTGCAGAATTATCTCCAATTGATACATCGCCATAGTCACAATCCAGGAGGGCGTCTATCATCTCTCGATCTTCTTGAGAACGAGTGGGAGTTTGGGTGGCCGGAAGATCGGCAGCTCCAGCTTGAGATTCTATAGGAGGCAACTCTTCTCTGGAGGGCTCTGAGGCATTTGGAGTAGGGGATGACAATGTTACTCCTGCTGCAGTCAGGGCAATTATGAAAATAGTTGTCCGTACAACTTGATATCCTAGAATTGCCTCGGTAGTAATTGAGATTAGAATATCAGTTGCTGTAGTCTCTACGGATGAAAGAAAATCAATATATATCATTCAGATATCAAAATTTTGCTTAAAAACATAGAAATTACTTTTGTGAGAGGGTGGATCCTCCATTGAGGGTAATAATATGTCAAAATCCTTTTTGAGGGAGGAAGCGTCAATGGTTTGACTTTCTGCTCGAGTCACCAACAATTTTCTTCTAGCCTTCCGTAGTAAAGGTGCTACAGGTTCTTCTTCGACCTCATTAAGGTCATCTGGTATTCTATGCACTTCTTCTCGGATGACTCCACTCGGCTTTGGAACTAAAGAAGGAGTTATTTCTCCTTTCCCAAGAGAAGTTCCACCATGTATCTGCTTCGACTGAGACCGAGTAATCCTGGTGGTAGGCTGTTCACTAATTATCAAAGTAGTCTTCATCTTCTTCTTCCCTGGTACTTTAGGAGAAGAATGAAGATCATCATGATACGAAGGAACAGAGGAATCTCTAGTCTTCCTTTTTTTAAGTCCCTTAGCAGGAGACTTTTCCTTTTGGACTTTTAATGATACGTCCAACGGCTCGTTTATTTCATCTAAAAATCCTATAAGAGAAGCCTTCGGAGGATCATCGGCAGGGTCTCGATCTTCTGTATCCCTGAACAATTATTCGGTATGAACTCCAGCTTTCGATCGCTTATCTCTGGCAAAATTGTGGGCCAGATGAAAGTCTTCGGCAAAAGTATTTGCCGAAGTATAGAAATTTGCGTATGTGTATAACATACGGGGACCCTGAGCAAGATTATGGGGCATGGAGAATATAGCCTTAGTGCCTCTGGCATAATAATATCTCCAAGCCCTAGCACCATCAATCAAAAAACCTCTGGCTTAAAGGTAAGTAGTGGAATTTCCCACATGCAGCTGGTCATAACCAAATTGCCGAGCAAATCGACTTGGCAAATATGGTTCTAGAAAATACTCTTCCTCAAATCGATATACTAGATGAGACGGACAGATTGTCTTCAACCATGCAAAAATAGTCGGGGACAGACGGAGGGATGCTGCTTCTAAAACCATCAGTTGTGGATGAAGATTCTCATATCCTGGAGGAGGGGGAAAACATTGAAATCTCCACCCAGATCCTCGATTCAAAGCTCGTCTGCATTCTGAAAGTGCATTTTTATTCCAACGAGAATTGGAATAAAGCCTGATGAAGTTACCCCCAACTTCACCTATGTCAGGGTCCATTAAACTGGGATGGTGTAGTAATAACTACCCGAACAAATAAGTATATGGCATTTCAGTGTGGAAAAAATCTGACCGAGCATCCTTATCATGCAGTATAGTGTCTACTAAAGAACATAGTCCTGCGTTCAGGCGACAAGTCATCGCTGAAAGAATGTCCATCTTGTGGCCAAATACTAGACGTACAACAGCAAATAATACGCCTTTGTAAAATTTATCGACTGTACTGGCCCCTGGAACTACAAACTGTCGCATCCATAAAGTAAGAAAACCTGCCAATTGGGCTTCTTTTGACATGGGTATGTAGCCCTGTTTGAGATAACTCTCAATAGTAGCACCAGCTTTGAAGGGGTGCCAATCCACATCCAAGATATCATCTATATGCTTGGACTTTTCCATCAATTTGTCTATGTCACTACGACTGAGCGGTTGGAAGAACAAGGATTGCAGGCTTGACTTTCAACAATCTTTTCTTCAAGAGCATGGCCTAAAAACAAATACGGGAACCACTTAGTTGTATAACAAGTTCCTGCGGAAGCACTTTTGTAATAAAGGGAGCATATCTTATAATGGCATAGAAGCTCCTCGAACACAGCCACCATCTGAGGAATTTCTGTAGAAAGGATATCAAGTTCCTCATTAGTGGGTACATACTCTTCATATGGGTTGTTACCTATTGGAAGATGTGAGAGATATTTCATCTCATGAAGTACAAAACCAATTTTCCCGTGAGGTATCATGAAGGTACCAGTTCTGTCATTGTATCTTTCAATCAGAGTGAAGAACATATGAGATTTGGGAGGAAGCCATGAACAGTAGTCCAGATGGCCTCATAGAGTTCTAATTCAAGAAGTTTATCCTTGAACTGATCTAGAATCCAGGTCACTAAGCTGCTCCAATATTTCATATCTGGGTTGACTAGGCCTGTTAAACGTATGGCATGATCTAGGTATCTTCCTTCAGCTTTGGCAAATGTGTTTGCAAAGATGGCACCCTGACGGGAAGAAGCATTGATGAATCTTCTGGGGGTATACAACTCGGCTTCAAGCCCCTGAGATGAGAACTATACCTGTCTGAAGTACTGTAAAATAGATCCTTGTTCTACGAACCTAACTTATAACATATTCTTCCGACTCTGGCTTGCTGAATCAGAGTCATATACCAGGCCATCCATCAAGGGTGACTGGAGAATTCATATCGGGAAATGGATAAATGCCTTGCTATCTCGGTTAGATATGTAATTCTGTCCTTACATTGATAAATCCTTTCTTCTTTCTTGGTCTTTGGTTGAGATGTTTTCTTCACTGCATCTCCAAATAAGAAAGCTGATTTCTTATGAGTCACATTATCTACACTTTCCAAAGGTTCACTATTCATCAGACATAACAAAGTACTGCTTTCTTGAGCAGTAAGAATGGCCCTTCTGGATTCAGGTGCATCATATTGAGGATATGAGACATGAGATAAATCTTCTTTATATTCTGATACAATGAAAGCTGAAGCATATTTCTCAACAACAAGGTCTTCTCTAAGATCAACTACAAAAGAGAATAAGAACAACAAAAAGTTAATCTCAAAAAGATGGAACAGAACACACAAAGAAAAGACCTATGTTGCGCATTATCTATGTTGCGCGACATCCGGTTGCGCAGTATATGAATTGTGCGACTTCTGTGTTGCGCAACATTTAGGTTGCACGACGACTATGTTGCACGACATCTATGATGCGCGACATCTGCATTGCGTACAGTATCTGTATTGTATTATCTGCATAGCGCGATATCTGTATTACGCATGACTTCAAGTTGTACTACTTTTTATACGCATTTCGTACAAAATCAGAAAGTACAAATTTGAAAATCGTGCAACACAGTTCGTAAATAGCAACCAAACCCTAAAAAGATAAGGCGCAAGTTGTGAAGTATGCCCACACTCTAAAAGGAGGTAGCGCACGTTATGAAACGCACAAATCGACCAAAATCCTAAAAAGAGTTGGTCAATCCAATCGACGTTCACCTTCAAGTGCCGGGTTGGCTCTTTCAGTCCTTGATGACGGTGGTACATATTGAAGCGCTTTCATTCGTGGTGCATGGGATAAAGATTCAGCAATGGCTTTTCCCTTGGCGGCGACAGACTTCTTTGGCGCCATTTGACGATCGTCGGGAGAGCTTCGAGAGTTTGAAAGAAGAAGATGAGAGAGTTTTAAGAGAATTACCTATCGATAAAAAGTTAAAAGTTCTCTTTAATCGGCTATTTATAGCTTAAAAACTCTTTTCAAAACTGTTGTGCAACTCATGCTTAGAACTCGGAGTTTTGGTTGAACAGTTGACTGGCACAATCCAAACAAAACTAGCATAATTCAAAGTATTTAAAAACTTCGAAGTATTTTCAAGTTTCGAAAACTTTGAAGGGGTTCTTGTAGTAGGCTAAAAATCAAGCTGCGCCGCCTATTAAAGTGTTCGATCACCAGATGGCGCCAAAATATTACATTGTGCCAAAAAATCAAATGGCGCAACATCAGGTTGTGCCAACGACAGGTTGCACTGGAGTCAGGTTGTACGAGCGCCACATGGCACACTTCCTCGAGAAACTGTAACGACATTATCATTGCCTAACAACTGACAGCACGGAGATCAAGGAAAATCCATTCGAATCCCGCACAATGCGACGCTCGAGAAGATTTTGTCAACATGTAATTAATGCTGACAGCTGGTTCGCGTAAGTCACTATATAGTACGAGGATTAATCAGTACAGCACAGAAGACCTAGTCAAAGGCGCCAATCATTAAGTTGCTCCCATACGCAGCCTGACAAGTTGGTGCCACTTGAACAATCCCTATTTTAAAATCGAGTGACATGGCGCGCAAGCCACCAACTTCACAGAGCGTGTCCACTACACTGTCCACGACCACGTGGATCTTAATCAAACGATGCCACGTGTCCACAGTAGTTGGTGCAAACTGCTCGCGCAGGTTGTTACATTGAGCCCACGCGCAACCTGATGGCGCGCTAGCCACTAACTTCGCAGAATATGCCCACTACACTGTTCATGACCACGCGCATCTCAATTAAACGATGCCATGCATCCACAACAGTTAGTGCAACCATTTGTACAAGTGAACAGGAGGCGCACAACCTGAAGCACACGTAACCCAGAATAACTGCTAAACAGTTATTTCAAGAACTCTATAAATCGAGTTTCAAATCAATCTCAAAGCATCAAGAAAGATCATAATCTCTTGCTAAAGTGTTGTTGCATCCTCCAGAGGCTCGTGTCTTTGATATCACATCGTCCAAGGGATAAAGTGATCGTCTTCTGATCAGATTCCTATAATTGTACTTCTCCAGAAATCAATTGTACTATTGTATTCTTTTCTAAGTTTGTAATAAAAAACTTTTTTTTTGCAAACAAGTATAACGGTCACTCCCCGTTCTCGATATACGTATTTGCTTCATAAATCCTGTAGATGGTATCTAATATTTGGTCATATGCACCCTTTAATTTATTAATTATCAATTGTAGCATGTAACATTTAAACATGTCGTTAGTTTTATGGTTAGGGCATGCTTAGTGATTAGGGTTTTCATGAAACTACCAACCCCTACTATATATATTCTCTTCCTCTCTCTCCTTATAACTATTCATTTATTTTCCCTAACCAACATTTAGGCCAGTACACCTTGCTCAAATGGAGAGATTATTGCATTTTCTTCTCTTTTTTTCTTTGAAATTATTAGTCTAGATTATTCTTATCCTTATTCACCACAAGTTTAGTAGTTGGTATTTTTGGTTTTAATGGCTATTTTTGTGTAGATCTAAGTTTTAAAAATAAGAATTTATGGGTTTTTGTGGTTTTGATCTATCAAACTTGGTTTTTTTCGAAAAATAATGGTTCTATGTTGTAGAGAATTTGATTTCATTCAGTTTTAACCTTTATTTTGCCCAATCCTGAGTCCTATAGCCTAAGTTATGGACATTGAAAGTTTTTAAAACTCAATGGTTAAAAGCTTGTTGGTAGGGACGACCTCGCGTGCACTTCGTGTTGTGCGCTGCTCGTGCACGTCGCTCGTGTGCGCCATACCACCTTTGCGCACGCGCTTCATGCCGTGCCATACTCATCGCACGTGTTTCGAGATGTCGTCAATGAAGTCTACGACAAACTTGTCCAGATACTTGTGAAAAATTTTATTCATCAAGTTCATAAACATTGCTGGAGCATTGGTGAGTACGAATGGCATCACCAAAAATTCATACTGGCCGTAATAGGTATTAAAAGCAGTCTTTGAAATATCCTGCTCTCGAACCTTCATCTGATGTTACCCCGACCGAAGATCAATCTTCGAGAAAACTTTTGCCCCACTCAGCTGATCAAACAACTCATCTATCCGCGGCAACGGATACCTATTCTGGATGGTAACGTTATTGAGTGCACGGTAATCAATGCACATTCTAACAGTCCTATCCTTCTTCAGCACGAAGACTATCGGTACTCCCCAGGTGAAGCATTGGACCGAATAAAACTCTTGCCTTCCAACTCATCAATCTGAGCCTTCAACTCTGCAGCTTCCTTCGGGTTGATCTTGTAGAAATGCTGTGACTTCGGTGCTGATCCAGGCACTAAGTCGATGCTGAACTCCACATCTCGATCTGGCGACAATCCTGGCAACTCCTCGGAAAAACATCAAGAAACTCTGCAATCAACGGGTGCGGCAACTCCTGGTCTTTCACAACTGCTCCGAAGTAGACTCCCTCTGGCCTCTCTGCAATCCGTCTACTGATCTCGAACAGTGGAACTCCAGGCGGACTGAAAATCACCTTTCCTTCATAGAAGTCTATTACAACAAACTGCTCACTCATCCAGTCGATGCCGAGGACTATATCAAATTTGGGCAATGGCATCACTAGGAATCGAGCCCTAAGCTCCCTTCCAGCTATAGTGATAGGACAATCAACCATCTCACTAACTGGTACTACCCCTCCTCCTGTCATAATCCGACAGTTCCTCCTAGTGGGCTTAGATGTGAAGTCGTGTCTATGTAGAAACTCATATGATACAAAGCTATTTGTGGCTCCAGAATCAAATAATATAATGGCAGGAAAAAAATGTAAAAGGATAGAACCTGTAATAACATATGGAGCTGCCTCATCCTTCTCAACTACAGCCATAACATAAGTACGTCCATGGTGTGGTGGTCCCCTCTGCTGTTGATGCTGTGCAAAATGCTGCAGCTGAGTAGGTAAAGCCTGAATCCTCTGTGGTACAGCTGGGGCTACTATGGGTGGTACAGGTGGTGGTCCACCAGCTCCTCGAGGTACTCCTGTCAGTCGAGCTACAGCCTATGGGCAGTCCCTCATCTGAAGTGCGTCTGATCCGTAAAATAAGCAGAGCTCGAGCCTCTTGCGGCATTCGTCGAAGCGGTGTCCTAGTCGATAACATAAAGCCCAAATAGATGCCTGCTGCTGCCTCTGTGGCTGATGTGCATGAACTCTGGTTGGATGGTGATGCTGTTGTGCCAGCTGCTGTAGCCTCGTCTGAATGTGAGCCCTCTTAGCCGGTGTCTGGTAGCTGCTAATGCCGATGTATCGGCCCCTCTTCAGCTTCGAATCCGCCTCCTTCCCCACAGCCTGAGCAATCTTGAGGATGCTCGCATAAGTTGTTGCCTGGCTGATCTCCACTGCATGCCGTAACTCTCTGGTGAGGCCCTTCTTGAACCTCCAAGCCCTATCCTCTGGTGCACTGACTAGGTTCTCTGCGAACCTGATGAGTCGGGTGAACTCCGATGTGTACTCTGCCACCGTCAAATTCCCCTGTTGTAATGCCTCGAACAGCATCCGAAGCTCATCTCACTCCACGTCGGGGAAGAACTTCTCCTTGAACAGGGTTTTAAAGTCGGTCCAGAGAATCTGGGGCACAGCTAACTAAGGCTCCTCTCGATACCAAGCTTTGGCAAGATCAAAAAGTCGCATGCTTGCAACTTCCACCTTCAAGTCATCCGGGATCCTCGCCATCTTCAGCATCCTCTCGTCATTTTCCAGCCACTCATCCGCATATATGATCCCCTCATAGCCCCATAAATCCATCGGACAAAGGTTCTGATAATCTCTGGCAGTCTCCGGTCTCGATGCTGCTGGTACTGTTGGTGCTACCGGTGCTGGTGCTGCCAGCTCTCGGGTCCTGAGTGCATCCATGACTGTCGCTCGGAACTGTATGGCCTGATGGTTCTGAGCCTCCATGAACTGCTGGAACATGGTCATCACCTGGGAGCCGTTGAAAGTCATCTTCGGGGGTAGCGAAGGAAAGATAGGAGGCAGTGGCGGAAGCTGCTCCACCGGAACATCTGGTGCAGACTGTCCCGTACTGCCTGCAACTCCGAGCTGATCCGCGATCTTCGGCGTATTGACCATCCTACAATAAAAGAAAACTTTGTGATTGATAAAAACCTAACCAACAAGTAAATGTAAATGTTTAATATAATATCCATATACCCGATGTACCTAATTTCCTATGTTGTCATTCAAGTTTTCCTAGTTTAATCAAGTCCCCCAATAGTACACTAATACCTAGGTACTATTAGGATAGACCTGCATGGGCTACCACTAAAAATATGTCACGACCCGCTCCCGAATAATCGGACACAAGTCGAACACGAGTCGGACACGCGCAACGTTCGTCGTTAGACACGACGAAGTAAGCTGTACCAATCTAGGAAAAACTAACAAGTCAAATATGAAATGAGTAGAACAATCACAACATCTATAAAACGATCCTAGATATCCAAGTACATGTTTAAGAGTTATTACAACATCCGGCTAAAAGAAAAGAAAGTCTGACAATCTCAAGTACAATGAAATATAAACTGCTAAAGGTAAAGTACTAGGCCTCCTCAGCCTCTAAGTCCAGAGCAACTCCAGCTGGCTCTACTACGTTAATAGGCTCACGGCCATAGTATGTGTCAAACATTGCCTCCATCTCACCTGCAACATATCTAATCAGGAGCGGAGCAAAATACAGTTCTAGGTAATGAACAAAAATATCATGATATGGAAATGAGTACAGGAAAACATGAAATATGAAATACAGGAAAAGAACAAGAAAGTACAGAAATGTAGGTACAGGAAATAAAGTACTGTAGGTCCTAAAAAATCAAGTTGCACCCATCAAACAAAGTCATAAAAATCAAGAAAAATAGCTTTCAAATGAACTGTGCAGACATTAGATTGCACATCATCCAGATGGCGCAGACTGGACTACGCACACATTCAAGTACACAGGCTAATGTGGCAATGTCATCATTACCTGACACAATCAAATTTTCTGACAACTGACAACATAAAGAACGAGCAGACTGTTCGTTTATTGTGCCGCACAGTGCTCGAGGACAGCTGTACATGCAGCGCAATCTGTTTGCAGCGCAATCCAGCTCAGCGCAGTCCATCCTAGCGCAATCCAAAGTCAGCACAATTCATGTGGCGCACTTCATCATGACAACTGACAAAAGTACACGTGGCATTCATGCCATCAATTATTCGTTACGTGGCAACCGTCTGCACACGATCATGCGCATTTCAATCAAATGATGCCATGTGTCCAAGACAGTTGGCCCACGACCAGACAACTGCCTGCACATTCTGATGCTGTGCAATCCAGTGTCTGCACAATCCAACTTGCGCCATTCAGAATAACTAAAAGTTAGTTATTTCCAGAACTCTATAAATAGAGTTTCAAGTCTTCATTCAACGGGATCAGACATAAAGTTCAGAAATATCAGAGAGTTCAAGAGTTCTTGCCCAAGTGCTGCTGTATTCTTCCGAGGCTTTTGTCTTCAACTTCAGATGCTACCGTCTTCAAAGTTCACATCGTCCAAGGGATAAAGCAATCGTCTTCTAGATTGGATTCCTACAGTTGTACTTTTCCAGAATTCTTGTAATCTTTACAAAGTTTGTATCAATAAAGTTCATACTTTTGTTTTTGTAAACAAAATGGCGACTCTGCTGGGGATGACTTTCTCCTCCGACGAGGAAGTGACAACTCAATATGACGTGGCGTCTATCGGAAAGACGCAGAAGACGCTGGTTGTGAAGGTCAACCAGATAGCCTATGAAGCCATGATCAACTCCAGGACCATTCCTCGCACTACAACAACTTCTGCCACGAGCAAAGTGCGCCCAGTGTGGGTCCCAAAGACTGTTGTGTAGTCTGTTAATTCTGTCCCTAAGACTGCTGCGCAGTCTAAGGTCTCTGCCACCAAGACTGTTGCACAGTCTAAAGTCTCTGCTGTTGCACAATCTGCCTCTGCCACTCATGCGCAGTCTGCTGTTGCCAGTGCACAAACTACATCATATGCTGCTCTGTCAAAGTACAAGACTCATGTTCCACTGGCACAGTTGGCTGCTACTCTACCTGCGTAATCTACCATTCCAGCAACCAGAGTACAACTCAAGCACTCAGGAAACAAGGCTCCTGCTGTGCAAACCACTGTGGTTCAGGCCAGAAGACATTCTGTCAGAACTCCTCCTGCGTAATTTGCCAATGCGCCATCAACCCATGCGCAAACTGTGTCTGCGCAATCCAAGAGAGACAACCCTTTGGCTAATCTCTCCTCTTCTCACAACAAGAAGAAAAGCTCTGCTCCTCTCCAGCACCCTGCTGCTCCTGCGCAATCCACTGGGGGTAGTCTTTTGGCTATTCCTCCTCCTCTCCAGAACAAAGGAAAAGGCCCTTTGGTCTTTTCTCAAACTTCCTCGTCCCATGACTTGGAAGACAATAGAGGGAAACGCTCTTTAGCTAACCCTTCCTTCCAAAACAAAGGAAAAGGCCCTTTGGTCTTTTCTCAGTCTTCCTCGATTTTTACCGTTGAAGATCAATCTGAATGTGCTCCGGCACCAGTCAGTACAAGGACCCTTTCTCACAAGGATTCTTCTTCTCTCCTTGCCAAAGGGAAGTGTACTGATCAGAGAGGTATTCTGCCTACTCCGGTAGCAGAGTTCCAAGATCTCCCAACCCTCAAGATCTCCCGTTCAAGACAGGAAAAATTGCTGGTGTCTCAGACGAAAACCCCTGGGGGTGAGTTTGCTGATCTAAGAACTTATCTCAACAGGCCAACTTCGGTGAAACGTAAACAGCCAATGCCGAAGACCAACCATCATCAGAAGCAAACTTCCAGGATCAAGAATCCGGACACCTATGCCAATGAAATGATCACTTCCCTGTACACTCAGGGGATAAAACATTTAAAGAATCGGAACCATGTTCCGAATATTATCAAAGAACACATCCCTCAAACTTTTGCTCGTCCTGTTGCTGTTCCCGACCTCCGAGAACACCTCAAGCAAAAATGGGACAACACCTCAACATCGCCAGTGCAACCACTTGAACACCATTGCAATCACAAAGTGGTCATCAAGTGTTGTTGCCAGACAACAAGACGATCTGTCTTCGATCGTCTGAACTTTTCTAACTCTGAACCTATGTCGGAAGATGAAGACGAGATTATGTATGCTTCCATCCACATGACTTCTAGAGACACTGGGGGTAGGAAGGGCTCCAAGCACGGCAAGCCTCGTAAGCCAAGCCAGCGGTATTTGGATTTACTCCAAGAATCCTCTGAAGGAGTATTCCAACATACCCGATCCCGAAGCCAAGAAACAATCGGTCAAAGGAATCTTCAAGATCCTTCTGGTCATTCCCTTCCTTCTCACTCAGGAGATGATTCTTTCTCCGACTATGATGCATACAGCGAAAGCTCAGAGCAGACAGTGTCCTCCACTGTACCCAGAGAAGTGACAGCTTATGTTGTCAATGAAGATCCAGACGCTTCCAGTTCAGCTAGTCAAGAACAAAGAATAGCTGCACTAGAAGATAAGCTGAAGACAATGGCTGAAATGGTCACAAATATGCATTCCATCATTGTGGCCCAGCATACAGTCCCACCAACCGTACCTCCTGCAAATCATGAAATCATAGCATCGTCGGTACCTGTTAATGCAGGGCTGGGGGTAGCATCTCTTCCAGTACCTCCTGTACAAGTCCAACCTACACCCAGTCAGTCAGGTGCTGGGGTAGTGCTTATCATGCTGTTCCTCCTCCTAATACCGTAGTTCAGCCTGCTCCTTCTACATCAGTAGAAGATGCTAATGAAGCTGTCAAGCTCCTATAAACTCAGTTCGAAGCTTTCAAGGAGGACAACTTGCAGATGTTGGGGATCAGGCAACCTTACCCAGTTGAATGGAAGGAAGTTTCATTTCCTCCAAAGTACAAGATCCTAACCATCTCGCTGTTTGATGGCAGCACTTCTTCCAGTCAGTTCATTAACCACTTTGAGGTTATGACTGTCCAACTTCAACCAAATGACGCTCTTCTTACCAGAGTATTCGTTGGCTGTTTAGCCGGCGTAGCATACGATTGGTATAGAAGCTTGCCCGATGGTTGTATCATCTCCTTCTCTTGCTTAAAGCAAATCTTCTTGGAACGATTCTATGAGGGGATTAATGACATGACTATGTCAACCCTCAATAAAATCAAACAAAGACAGAATGAAACTGCTGAGAGTTTCATTAAAAGATTCTACCGGGAAGCTTTGAAAATGCCTCCTGAAACTCCGGCTACTGTCACCATAAACACCTGCAAGACAAATCTATTGCCTATCATCAGCATGTGGACGGGGTCAACTCAGTTCCAAGATTGGCCATCTTTCATTGTCAACGCTAAAGCAGCTGAAGTTAGCGCCGACAAATTCAAGCAGCTAGGGGTACAAATGTCTAACCCCGACCGGGATGAACACCAAACATCAGGTGGTGGCAATCGCCAGAACAATCGCAAAGGAAAAGAAACTTTAAATATCAATTTGAACAAGAACAAAGAATCTCTGGCGGTTAACGTAGCTCCCCCTACGTCTACTTCTACTCCTTCAGCACCTCCACCGAGAGAACCTTGTCCTAAAGTAGAATATTCCTTTGACGAGAATGACACAGCGAGCATCTTCGTTTGCTTAATCAAAAGCAATAAAATCCAACTTCCAGATCCAAAGAAGCCCGATGAAGTCGGTAAGACTGATCATCCCAAGTACTGTATCTATCACAGGTTCATCGGGCATCCCACTCGAGCATGTTATGTGCTCAAAGGCAAAATCCAAGAGTTAGTCAATGCTAGTGTTGTCACTCTACAACAAGACGAGAAGACTGTTACTGCAAATATGGTCTCAGTTTAATTCGGTGACTTTCCATCCCAGATGGTACAGCACGGTGTTATTCCTATTCCCAAAGCTACTCTTGAGATTGAAAATCTTTCCCTCCACGAAGTGAAGGTCTCGTCCCCTTGTCTCTTGACAATGGCGAGATTATGTGGATTCATCCGGATCTTGCTTCAGAATTCGAACTTCCTTTTTCCTCCAAGAAGAAAGACCGCTCCAAGGATAAGACAAAGATTTGCAATATGGTGTCTTTTGACCCCATAGTTGATGAAGAAATCCTGCTGGACACCAGATCAGGGAAAGCTTATCTAAAGGATTACCCTGAAGCCCAAGAGAATCCCGCTTCTTCCTCTGAACCTGCTCCAGTACAGCCTACTTCTACTGAGAACATCCCTTCTGCATCCTCACCAGTTATAGTACCTATTCCTCCCAAGCCGACGGTCGCTAACAAAGGCAAACAGCAAGTCCGCTTTGACAAATCTTTGAAGAAGTCAGCTCCCTCCGGACTTGAGAAGCCTTACAACTTTGATATCTTGGCTCAGTTGGCCAATACAGCGGCCCGGCTGCCAATCTTCGAGCTCTTGCGCCTCTCTAAAGAGACTCGGGAAACTCTGAGTGAGGCTCTCATCCAAGCTGAAACCTGTTTAGCCCTTCTGAAGAAGCCAAAAGCAGAGCCAGTCTCTTGCCTTCATTGTCATAGCGTGTTGGAGTTAATTCCAAACATAACTTTCACACAAGATGACATGTTGATGGAAGACAACAGGCACGATCGTCCTCTTTACTATACAGGATACGTCGACTCGATGAAAGTCGATCGTATTCTGATAGATCCAGGATCTGCTCTCAGCATTATGTCGAAGACAATGTTAGATGCGCTGAAAATCCCAGTGCATAGTCTCTCCAGTATAATCACCACCATCCTTGGGTTCAATCAGGGAAGGAGTGAGCCTCTGGACAAGATTCGTCTAAAACTCCAAATAGGCAATCTTCGCACAAAGGTTACCTTCTATATCATCGACAATCATGGTTGTTCTTACAATGCTTTGCTGGAAAGACCATTTCTGCACGAGCATAACATTGTCCCTTCGACTCTCCATCAATATTTTAAATATGTTGATGACAATGGAGAGGTGCAAAAGGAGGTTGCTGATCTCTATCCTTTCAAAGGCATCGAAGTATGCTGCAATGATGCACGTATATACAAGGACGAATTCATAAAGGTTGTCCTGTCTCTGGATACTGAAGAAGAGCAAGAAACAGTGCCCAAAGACACCCTTATCATTCCTGTCAAAGGGTATGTTTCCCGTCCTCAGTCTTCCAAGCCATTGGCTATTCACTTGCCAGTCCAAAAGTAACCAATTGACGATGACCAAGATCAAAGGGAGCTCACCTCTTCTGAGCCGCTTGTTATCGACTTACGTCATAACAAGGAAAAAAGGCAGCTCACTTCTTCTGAGCCACTTGTTATTGATTTATCTCATAACAAGGACAAAAGGGAGCTCACCTGCTCTGAGCCGCTTGTTATCGACCTCCGTCGTAACAAAGCCAATCCTCCTCCACGTTCTTCTTCTCCCCCTCTTGTAATCAATCTGACCAAGCCTGCTAAGGCTAAAAGTCCTGCTGTAAATATAAATGTACAAATCAATGAAAAAGCATCTACTTTCCAGTATACTGATGTCATTTATCATGCTAAATGCTTTTTGGACATGTTAGATAGCTTTCAGTCATTTACAATAGGAGTTGTACAGTATCTTCAAACAGAAGTTTCATTTGAACACCCAAAAGATTTATATCGTATTGTTCCTGCTCGTAAGAAAGGCGAGAGTCCAATACTTTTTAGTAAAGGACCGGAACAACAATTCAGCTATACGGATGATAGCAAAAGTAATGATACGGGGCATCTTCAACTCCGTCGTTACAGTCAACAATCAAAAAATATTATCCGAAAGATGGGTTACGACTTCAAGAGTGGCCTCAACTACGGTAAAGGACGAAGAACTCCTATCCGTACGGCTGTTCCGAAAGGAAAGTCAGAGATGTACTACAGCAGGACCAAAAGAGGTCTCGGATATGCTTCACCTCCATTATTATCCCCAGCAGGCTCTGAATCCGATAGTGAGGAACGCTCTAACTCTTCTGATTCTAGATCGTAGGATTCTGACACCAGCATTGGTCAAGTTCATCGGTTAACTGTATCTTCTAACATGGTCTCCGTCGAACTTCTAGAAGGTTATAATGAAGATATTGAAGAAAATCCTGAAACAGATCCTTGGGCTCAACGAATGGATACCCAATGGGAACTCTGATTCGAACAAAGGGAACCTCCTACCGAAGATCAATTAGTTCAAGTCGATGTAGGAGAAAACGGATCACCTCGTCCAATATTCATCAGTAAGAACCTTCCAGAGGCAGATAAACAAGAATTAATTCTTCTGATTAAAGAATACATTGATGTCTTTGCCTGGAGCTATGAAGACATGCCAGGACTAGATCCCAAAGTAGCTACTCATAAATTGAACATCTTACCGAATGCAAAACTGGTCAAACAGCAACAACGGCATTTCAAGCCAGAAATGATGGACGCGATCAATGATGAGGTCAAGAAGCTCATAGCTTGTTGCTTTATTCGAGAAGAACAGCATCCTGATTAGGTAGCCAACGTCGTCCCAGTTCTAAAGAAAACCGGCAAAGTTCGAGTCTGCATCGACTTCCGGGATCTTAATGAAGCATGTCCAAAAGATTAATTTCCTCTCCCTATCACGGACGTCATGATCGACAACACTTGTGGGTTCGAAAGAATATCTTTCATGGACGGATTCTCCGAATATAATCAGATTCGGATGAATCCTGAAGATGAGAAGCATACTTTTTTCCGCACTCCTCGTGGAGTCTACTGCTATACTGTGATATCGTTTGGTCTCAAGAATGCTGGTGCAACATACCAACGAGCAATGAGTACCATCTTTCGAGATCATCTGCGTAAGACTGTCGAATGCTACATTGACGATATTGCTGTCAAAAGTCGTCTAAAGGAAGATCACATCCAAGACCTGAGAACTATCTTCAATCTCATGCGCCAACATCAACTCAAAATAAATCCCACCAAGTCATTCTTGGGTGTCTCTAGTGGCAAATTTCTCGGCTTCGTCATTACCTCTAAGGGTATACACGTGGATCCCGAGAAGATCAAAGCCATTCAAGAGATGCGTCCTCCACGCAACCTAAAAGAGCTACGAGGATTCCACGGTCGACTTGCGTACATCAGGAGATTTATTTCGAATCTGTCTGGACGCTGTAGACCATTCACTCAACTCATGAAGAAGGGTATATCTTTTGTTTGGACTGAAGAATGTCAACGAGCATTTGATGACATCAAGCGGTATCTCATGAATCCACCAGTCTTGGTGCCACCAATCTCTGGCATACCATTCTTAATGTATGTCTGTGCTATGGACCATTCATTGGGTGCTTTACTTGCCCAAAAGAACAAAGAATGCCACGAACAAGCTATCTATTATCTCAGTCGTACTATGATTGGTGCTGAACACCGTTATAGTCCGGTCGAAAAAGAATGCCTAGCTCTTATGTTTGCTATTTAAAAGACTCGGCATTACATTATTGGCCAAACTATTCATGTCATATCCCGAGTTAATCCTCTTCGGGTATTGATGAAGAAGCCTAGCACGCTTAATTCTCGGTGGCTACATGGGCCATTCTGCTAGCCCAATATGACATGGTATATGTTCCTCAAAAGTTTGTTAAAGGTCAAGCACTGGCGGATTTCTTAGCAGCTCATCCTGTTCCAGAGACATCTAAACTCTATGATAAAATTTCTGACGAGACATTGGAATCAAATATGATCTCCGAAGAATTTCTTACTTGGCGTCTATTCTTTGACGGTGCATCCAGGATTGGACCCAATGGTACCATCATCGCAGGAGTTGGAGTTGTTCTTGTTTCTCTAGACGGGTCAGCTATCCAAAGAGCATACTCCCTAGATAAGCCTTGCTCCAACAACGTGGCAGAGTATAATGCTCTACTCATTGGCCTTCAGCTAGCCAAACAACTTGACGTCGAGTATCTTGAAGTCTATGGTGACTCCAAGCTGGTTGTTAACCAGGTTAGAGGAACCTATGAAGTTCGTCATCAAGATCTAGTGTCTTATCATGAAGCGGCAATCAATATGGCTACATCATTCAAAGCCTTCTTCATTGAATATGTACGCCGAGCTTGCAATACTGAAGCCGATGCTTTGGCCAATCTTGCAGCAGTCTTAGCCATCCCTATCAAAAGACAGCAAGTAGTGGTTATCTCTAATCGAGAATTGTTTTGCATTAAAAATAATCGTAATATTGAGTTCAGTAATCTTACTGAAGTCAATGTTATCAGTGAAGATTGGAGAGCTCCTTTCATTGACTTCGTAGTTCATGGCATACTCCCTGAAGATCCTAAAGAGGCTACGAGTATTCGTCGACGTATTCTTCGATTTTACTACAACCAAACTACCAAAACTCTCTACCGGCGGACTTATGACGGTCTTCTTCTATGTTTTCTTGCTGGTGATGAAGCAAAGCAAGTATTACGCGAAGCTTACGGCGGCGTCTGTGGAGCACATCAACCTGGTCCTAAATTACAGGATCGCATCCGACGAATGGGTTACTATTGGCCTTCTATGGTATCAGATGCCATTGAATATGCAAGGAAATGTCGAGCTTGTCAAATCCATGCAGATTTCATTCATCAACCTTCAGAATTTCTGCATCCGACGGCTGCTTCGTGGCCTTTTGAAGCTTGGGGCATGGACATTAT
The DNA here is from genome assembly GCA_029216955.1 of Iris pallida. Classification (NCBI taxonomy): domain Eukaryota; kingdom Viridiplantae; phylum Streptophyta; class Magnoliopsida; order Asparagales; family Iridaceae; genus Iris; species Iris pallida. Next base: position 13,144,900 of record JANAVB010021000.1, on the reverse strand, counting down.
AGGTCCTATCAATCCTCCTTCTTCTAGAGGACATCGGTTCATACTAGCAAATAACTGACTACTTCTCTAAATAGGCTAAAGCTATACCTCTGGCTGAAGTCAAGACCAGCAGTGTCATTAACTTCGTCAAATCGATTTGGTGTACCTCGAAGAATCATCCATGACAACGGACCACAATTCATCAGCCAGAAGTTTACGAGATTCTGCGATGATCATCGGATTAACAATGTCGCTTCTACAGCCTACAATCCTGCCGCTAATGGCTTAGCTGAAGCCTTCAACAAAACCATTATCAAGCTCCTCAAGAAGTTTGTATCTACTAACAAACGAAATTGGAGTGAAAAGCTTGGTGAATGTCTTTGAGCCTATCGCACTACGGTCCGCAATCCCACAGGCTTTACACCTTTCTCTCTGGTGTACGGTTGTGAAGCAGTTCTTTCTCTGGAACTTCAAATTCCTTCTTTAAGGATTGCCATTGCTAATGAACTCACTACAGAGAACAACGATCTTCTTCGACTTCAAGAATTAGAAGCGCTCGATGAAAAGCGGCTATTAGCTCAACAGCATATTGAGTTGTATCAAGCCCGTATCTCGAAGACTTTCAACCGCAAAGTTAAAGTCAGAGCCTTTCAGCAAGGAGAACTTGTTCTAATAGTAAGACGTCCTATGACTATGACTCACTCGAGCAAAGGCAAGTTCGATGCGAAGTGGGAAGGGCCTTATATTGTCAGTAAAGTCTTTTCAAACCGAGCTTATCAACTTTCAGAGTTAGATGGTCGAATTGCAATGATACCTATCAATGGCAAATTCCTCAAGGAATACTATGTATAAATGTAACAGAGATTTTATGTAAATAAGATCAGACAGTTTATAAATAAAGTTTGATTTTTATTTTATCATAAACGATGTTACATGATATCAAGGAAGGTCACTATCATCCTTCTCGACATTGGGACGTGGACCACTGTCGTCCTTATCAAAGACATAATCAGCAAAAGAACTGAGAACATCCTTGCTCGAGCCTACCAGAAACTTGCAAGCAGCCATCCTCATGGCCTCTTCCTCTTCAGTCTTTCCTGGTTCAAACAGAAAGTCCAAGATATCATGCGATGGTTTGGGTGCAGACGAACCTTCGCCTACTTCTGCCTGCTTTGGCTGGACTGGATCGGCAGGACGTTCTTCAGTGCCCACTTCAATCTTCGGAACAATTTCAGCCTTCTTCGATGCATCTCCGGACGACATCTTTATGTTGAATAGAAATGATCATTCCTTCCAGATTTTTGTTCTATTTATAGGCGAAGATTCTCAAAACAATGAAACGACACATTCATCTGACGGTTCACCCGTTCATTATCATCATCTGACGGTTCATCCGTTCATTATCATCATCTGACGGTTCACCCGTTCATTATCATCATCTGACGGTTCGTCCGTTCATCATTATCCGACGGTTCATCCGTTCATTCAATTCATCTGACGGATCACCCGTTCATTTCATCACCATTTCATCCGTTCACATATCTATCCGACGGTTTACCCGTTCATGCCATCCACAATTATCCTACGGTTTACCCGTTCATTCATCATATTCATCCGATGGTTTACCCGTTCATTCAGTCAATCTGACGATTTGTTCGTTCATTCCACTCATTTGATGGTTCATCCGTTCATCCTGACGATTCACTTCGTTCACACATTTTGACGATTCATTTCGTTCGTTTATCCACATCAGTAACTTATCATTCTCGATTAAGTTATCTATTGAAATAATGATATTCAATAAATTATATTTGCCACGTCCATATTACCACTGAGCAGATATAATTGAATATGATTATTTTCTAAGATCCAGACATATATCATGTCATGTACCTCTGAATATGTTTTCTATCTCTATTATTTATATCTGAACAAGATATGCAATAAATAATAGAGCCACAACAAAATGTCTTTTTATTTGATCAAAATTCAAGACATTACAAAAACATACATATTACAAAAATAAGAAGATACAAGGAATGTTTCTATTAAACTGGTGGTGTCATCAAGCCGGTAATCTGTTGCCTCAGAGTCTGCAGACGCTCATTGCGAGATTCCATTACTCTCTTTCTGGCCTCTTCTATCCCAGATGTTTCGTTGAAAGTTGGCATGCTTACCATTCTGCGAGTGATTTCATCATTATGAGCTGCGGCATATTCGTCTCTTTCTTGGGTTAGAGCACCGAGTTGTTGGATTGCAGTTTGATGCTCGGTAACCTCATCTTCCAGTTCTTCTTGAAGACGGGCAATCTCCGCGCTCAGTTCAGCAATTCTTCTCTCTTTCCTTTCAGCAGTAGATGTCACCGATTCCACCTTGGAATTGTACTCAGCAGATTTAGTAGCAAAAGTATTCAAGAGAATCTGGAAATTTACTCTCTCAACTGCAGCTTCCTGAGCCATCCGTTCAAATTTCGCTTGAACTAAGGGTTCTACCTCCCCCTTATTGAGCTCTTTGTAGTTCTTTATTGAAGTCTCTAGCTCATTTAATATGTGTTCAAGAAAAGTGGCCTGAGGCTCGTCACCTTGCTCGCGGATAGCATGAACTAAGAAAGAGGTTGGACCTCTAACTGTGTAAAAATCAGCATCCTCTTTTTCCATCACCCTATTGATCAATGGTCCCAATGAATCGAAGAAGAATTTGGTAAATGATTGGATGACAAATTGATTGGTCGCCAGAGCACCAGGAGTCGCAGCAACTCCTGTTGATGACGAGGCAGCAGGACGTTCAGTTTCTCGTATTTGGACGGAAGGCTCTTTGAATAAAGGAACTAAAGTGGAGCTTGTCGCTCCTCCTGGTTGTTCCTCTGCAAAATTAAATATTATCATTTTGCCTGTCATTTGCTATTGTCAAAGAGAGTTAAATGGGAAAACAGTCTTACCATGGTTCGATTCGGCAACTGGCCTATCATCTGTTGGGACAGATTCTAGCTGAGCAGAAGTAGCCTCAGACACTATTGCCTGACTACTTCCTGCTTCGGAGCCACATGATAAATGGCGACTGCTACTAGCAATTGTCGTCACAAGCACTATGTCCATGCACACTGGAGGAGCTGGAGAAGATCCAAGTTCTGTAGGGATAAGAATAAAGATGTTAGCTGTCAATCTATTAAAAGAAAATTGCTAATTTCATTCTATACCTTGGGGATCAACAGCAGGAGTTTCCTCCAGGGCCCCTTCTTCATCTGCTATCTTTTCTGGAGATGCTTGTACCTCAACATCCTTTTCAGGATTGAAGGTATCATCAGCAGCTTCAGGAGATATCTGTACCTCAACATCTAAGGTGTCATCAGCAGCCATAGGAGACACATGCTCTTCATAATCCCCTTCAGGATCATGTGTATCCTCAATGTCCTCAGATGATGAACCCTCCTCATTGTCATCTTCCTCCGGTACCTCCCTACTGGCAGTTGCAGCAGTTTGATCAATGTAATCCTGTGAGCCGAAGTCACAGTCATATAAAGCCTCGATCATCAAACGATTCTCTTCCTTACGGATTGCTTCTGGTGTAGCAGGAGGTTGAGTAGTATCCATCATCGGTAAAGGGGATTGCAAAGCTTCATGCTCTGTCTCAGCAATATTTTCTCTGGGCTCTACGGCCTCATTTCTCTCTTCCCTCTGCTCGATCTCTTCCCTCCGTTCTGGACTAGGAGTTTTATGCCCAGACTCGGAAAAAGGGGTAGGAGATGGCATGGTGATTCCAGCCGCAGCGTTCATCACTACCGAAGACAAAATTTGCCTTGGAGGAGAAACTATTCTCTTCTTTCTTCTGTGAGCTAGCTTCTTCTTTCTATGTAGAGGCCTCTCAGGACTCTCTACGTTTACTACCTCGACCTGTTTCTGAATAGAGGTCGGTGTAGCTGCTTCATCTCGAGTGGACTCGGCCAATTGTTTGGATTGCGATCTGGTGGTAACTTTCTCTGAAGAATGTTCCAAGATCAATTTCTTCTTCACAGCTGGGGAAGAAGGCTCTTCTCTCCTTCTCTTCTTCTCCTTGACCGGAGATTTAACAACCTTTAGAGAAATTCTTAAAGGTTGGTTGACTTCCTCAGGGAAATTGGCTTCCCTGGAAGCTTCCAATGTATCGTCCACTGGCTCACGTTCTTCATCATTATTGGGAGCTAATGTATCAGTCGCTCCTTTCTTCAGACGATTTGCTGTTGCAAAACTATCAACGAGGCTATAGTTTTCAGCAAATGTATTTGCGGCTGTATAAAACTGTGAATAAGTATACAGCATTCTTGGACCATCATCAGTTTTGTTTGGCATCGAGAACACAGTCTTTGTGTCTCGAGCATTATAGTAAGCCCATGCTCTGGCACCGTCGATCAGGTATCCCTTTCCTTGTAGGCAAGTTATTGTATTGCCCATATAGAACTGGTCATATCCAAACTGACGAGCGAAGCGGCTCGGCAGATATGGTTCAAGGAAGCATTCCTCTTCAAATCTGTATACTAGATGTGATGGTCTGATTGTCTTCAGCCATTCAAAAGATACTTGACCTATTGGTTGCCTTCCAAGGTCAATCAGATTTGCTGCCATATGCTCATAACCAGTTGGAGGGGAAGATCAAAGAAAATTCCATTCTTTGCCGAGGTTCAGAGTTCATCTGCAGTCCCTCAGACTAGTGTATATCCACCTACTTTGTGAGAATCTGCGTAGAAAACTGCCACTAACTGCTCCCATGGCAGGGTTCATCAATGATGGATGATGCAAGAGCAACCATCCGAATAAGTAGGTGTAAGGTAACTCTAGTCTAGGGAAGTTCCCCTTATCACCCTTGCACTTGATCATAGAATCAACATACAAACGAAGACCTGCATTGATCCTACAGGTCATCGCTGATAGTAAATCCATTCGGTAGCCGAAGACTAACCGGACAGCAGCAAAAAGAACACCGCGATGGAAGCGGTCTACAGCACTTGCTCCAGGCACGACGAATCGACGTAGCCAGTACGTCAAAAATCCTGCCAGCTGGGCTTGTTTAGATATGGACCTGTAGCCCATTCTTATAAAGCTCTCCATAAATTCTCTAGCCTTAAGAGGAGGATATTGGTGTTCATCATCAACTCTGATATCCATCCTCTTATTTTCTTCCATCAGCTTTAGCATTTCACTGTTACTGAGGGGATGGAAGAAATCAAGGTTGTATGAGTCATGATCTTTTGTCTTTTTCTCAATAATGTGGTTGAAAAAAAGATAAGTCAACCATTTAGATGAATAGCATGTGCCAGAAGAGCCACTTTGGTAATACAAAGAGCATATGTTATAATGGCACAGAAGCTCATCAAAGACTTCCACCATCTTTGAATTCTCTCGACGAAATCTATCTAACTCGTCGTTGGTCGGGACGTACTCTTCGTAAGGCAAATCACCCATTGGTAAATATGAGATATACTTCATCTCATGGAGAGCCAAGTCCATCTCCCCGCAGGGCGTCATAAACGTCCCTGTCATGTAGTTATACCTCTCTGCCAGAGCCAAAAACAGATGAGGATTTGGAAAGAAGCCGTATACAGTAGCGTGTACCGCATTATACAGATTAATTTCTCTGAGTTTATCTTCAAACTAGACCAGTATCCAGTTGGCTACGCAACTCCATCTTTTGATGTCTGGGTTTACCAGACCTGTCAACCGGATGTCTTGATCCGGATAACTGCCCTATGCTTTGGCATACTCGTTGGCAAAAATCGGTGTCCTTACCGGCAGCAGCAAAGACGAGTTCTCAGGGGGAAAACAACCTGGCTTCAACCCTCTCAATAAAGTGTTGTGTCGTTCGGAAGAACTATAGAACATGTCCTATTGTTCGGACCTTTCTTGACACAAATTTTTCCTGTCCGTGCATGTTGTAAGGGAGTGATATCCCATTCCATCCTCCTAGGATGGCTCGCATGAGCATATCTTGCTAGAGGAAGGCATCTAGCTAGGTCTGGTAACTTGATCAATTTTTTCTTCCATTGGAAAGTTCTCGACTCAACTCGGGGTCTTGGTTGAGAACTTTTATCAATGGCGTCGCCGAAGAGGAACATAGGCTTCCTATGAGTGACAGCGTCAGCAGATTGCAAAGGTTGTCTATTCATCAGACTTAGCAAAGTCTCGTTATCCTGTGCTATCAAAATAGTCTGACGAGAAGATGGAAGGACATATTATGGAAAGTGCACATGAGATAAGTCTTCTTTGAAATCTGGCTCAGCTAAAGTTCCTATAAATGTTTCATATTCAGGATCTTCTCTGTGTTAACTGCATCAAACAGAAAAAAACAAAATTCAGTACAAGTCAAGTCAGAAATTTTATCATCAGATTGCGCAAACATCAGATTGCACAAACAGCAGATTGCACAAACATCAGATTGCACAACCATCAGATTGTGCAATCATCAGATTGCGCTGACAAAGCTTGCGCAAGCATCATTTTGCGCTGACAAGATTGCGCAAATCAGCCGATTGCGCTGACTTTTACCAGCATAATTCAACCGATTATGCGAGAAGATATTCTTCATAAAAATGAAGAATAATGTGTTCGTGTAACCAAAACCCTAAAAAGGGTGGCGCAGTATGATCACATCTCTAAAAAGAGATGGATTTTAAGATCCAGCAAAGTCGAAAACTCTAAAAAGAGTTTTCGATCGGGTTGTCTACCTCGTAAAGCAGGGTGCGCAGTTTCATGACGGGAAGGACGAGGCGCAACACGAGTCGAAGACTCGGCGGGGGCCTTGCCCTTGGCGGCGGCGGAGGAACGCTTGGGAGCCATGAGATCGACGGAAAAGAAAGGCTGAAGTCGGAGTAGGCTCGGGGTTTCTCTCTCTCAAACACAATGAAAGCAAGTAAAGAATAATTTGAAGGATCGACGGAACTATTTATAGTTTTTCAAAGAACCAACGGCCGCCACAGATTGCGCCGAAAAAGTAGGGGCTGATTCATCCGATTGCGCAAACAGCTCAACATATGCGCAACTTGATTTAAAATTCAAAATTCAAAGTATTTCGAAATTTTGAATAAATTCGACTTTCGAAAACTTTGAAGGAGGTCTTGTAGGTCCTAAAAAATCAAGTTGCACCCATCAAACAAAGTCATAAAAATCAAGAAAAATAGCTTTCAAATGAACTATACAGACATTAGATTGCGCATCATCCAGCTGGCGCAGACTGGACTGCGCATACTTTCAAGTACGCAGGCTGATGTGGCAATGTCGTCATTACCTGACACAATCAAATCTTCTAACAACTGACCGCACAAAGAACGAGGAGACTATTCGTTTATTGCGCCGCACAGTGCTCGAGGATAGCTGTACATGCAGCACAATCTGTTTGCAGCACAATCCAGCTCAGCGCAGTCCATCCTAGCGCAATCCAAAGTCAGCACAATTTATGTGGCGCACTTCATCATGACAACTGACAAAAGTACACGTGGCATTCATGCCATCAATTGCTCGTTACGTGGCAACCGTCTGCACACGATCATGCGCATTTCAATCAAATGATGCCATGTGTCCAAGACAATTGGCCCACGACCAGACAACTGCCTGCGCAGTCTGATGCTGTGCAATCCAGTGTCTGCGCAATCCAACTTGCGCCATTCAGAATAACTAAAAGTTAGTTATTTCCAGAACTCTATAAATAGAGTTTCAAGTCTTCATTCAAGGGGATCAGACATAAAGTTCAGAAATATCAGAGAGTTTAGGAGTTCTTGCCCAAGTGCTGCTGCATTCTTCCGAGGCTTTTGCCTTCAACTTCAGAGGCTACCGTCTTCAAAGTTCACATCGTCCAAGGGATAAAGCAATCGTCTTCTAGATTGGATTCCTACAGTTGTACTTTCCCAGAATTCTTGTAATCTTTACAAAGTTTGTATCAATAAAGTTCATACTTTTGTTTTTGCAAACAAGTACAAGAATGAAAACCATGAACCTGAAGTACAAGACATGACATGTGCACAATGTTTGAAATACAACTAGCCTATGTGACCGACTGCGATGAGTACATGAATAAGTACAGGAGTACATGAATATCGATACGGCTTAGGACCCGCGTGCACAGTGCGAGGCCTAATCTATCTACATGAATATCAGAACCTGGGTTTGGTCACATAGCTAGTGTATTTTCCGTCCCCGACTACATGTATGTACAAGAACATAAAAGTATAAGGGTACAATATATCGTGTCACATCGTGTCATCAAGAGAAGTATAAGATATGTAAATGCACAAGACCATGGAAAGTACTTGCCTTGCTCTGGGAAATCAAGGGTAGGTAAAAGAGATGGATGTCCTCCAGTTTAATAATTACAAATTGGTTAAGATATATATACCAGTTACTAGGTAAAACTGATTCATTTATTGGTCTACTATATATGTAACCAGTATATTTAAGTAGAAGAGAATTATTTAGTTTTAACAAAAAGAGGTTAAATTAAAAAGCTAACTATGATTAAGTTCATAAATTACTCCACTGACCATAAAAATATGATTTGCCTTATCGTATTAATATAGTATAATTAAACAAAATATAATGCCTTGATGTAGATACTAGTTAATACCTTAAAACTACCACACTTAATTATTCATTAAAACATTTGTTATAGAGACAACTTAGCAACCAGCTATTGGTGAACCCATTACCCATACTCCACAGGTTCACTATGAACTCAAATTTATTGTACCAATACTTAAGTCCATATGTGGTTTCAACTCAATCAGCTAACTACCCATCAGACACACAGCTAACACCTGGTCTCCCAAATCCGAGCTGCATATATATCAACCAATCTTACAAATTTCCAAACTTTGTCCAAAGAGATTTTCAGGAACCAACACAAAGTATTTTAAAGAAAAGAAGAATCCAAAGAATTTGTAATTAAAACAACACAAAGTATACTAATTAAAGCCAGCCTTCCTCTGAACCATACAGCTAGAAGACTCAGGATTCAAAGAAGGTTATTACACTCAGGACACACATAACCAATCTAACTTAAAGCCACCTGCAGCTCAATTTGCCTAGAATCTCACGTAGTCAATCGGTTTGGCAACCTCAAACACACAGGAGCTCAAAATCTTAATAGAAATACAAACTAGAATAATGATAGACTTGTAGAGGAATATACAATCAACAAAAGTGAAGTCAAAATAAGAATTAATCACATATTACTTGATTAAGAATCTGTACCCAAATGCTAATAGCTTCCAATTAACAGCCCCTCCCCAACCAGACACGCGTTCGTATGCTCGGACACGATCAGCACTTTGACACGGCTACCCATTCAGCACACGACCGCAACAGCACTCGGACACGCAACACCTAACGTCCAAAAGCAGACACGAACTCACGCACAACACATGAAACGAATACAACACAGCTTGGATTATGACCAAATCAACCAGGCACAAGTGTAGAATAAAAGGAATTAGAGTAGGTTGGGGAGTTTACCTGGAGGGAATTCTAATCCAGAACCGATACTTGATTAACAAAGACACGAACACCGATCCTTCGTGTCCATGCTGCACACATGCATCAGAATATTCAAAAGAGCAAAGAATCGGCCAAACACGGAGATGATCTCAACTCCAATCTAACTTCAGAATTTACTCCTAACTCACCGATACGCATTCGTAGCTATTCCAATATTTGAATCGATCACCCGAAACTTCCAAAATATACTAAATCTAACAAAATAGCAACGAACTACAGTCGATCATTTACAACATTACGCAACTCAAAATCAACAGGCAGAACTCAAGACTCACCGGCGGTAATGATCGACAGGGATGGAGATCTGAACCGCTTGGCCAAAAGATGAGGAAAATCCAACAGATCATCTCCGATCTGTGTATGCGGACATCGATCAACGGTTTCAAGAATGAAAGATCACGAATCATAAAATTTCTAAGAGATTCGAAAGGAACTCACCGTAATTCGCCACTGAATGAACCACCGGAGTAGAGTGCGTCTTTCCGCTCACCGAGGAAGGAGATTAAAGGCGTCGATGAACTCACTGGAAGAGAAGTCGTCGTCCGCTGTCGTCGAGGTGTGGAGAACTGAGCCGCAACCACGCGTGTGGTCGATCGCGGCTAAGGAACTTGTCAGGAAGCCGATCATCCGCCGAGGAAAGCGCAGGACGCCGTCGTCGACATCATCATCTCTCAGAAAATTAGGGTTAGGTCGGGATGAGGAATTTAGGGTAAAACCAGAGAAGAAAAGGAATGGGGACCTCTGGAAAATTCAGAGCTAAGAATAATGAGAATGAGACTTCTCTCTCTCTCTCTCTCTCCCGCCACCTATATATCAGGTGTAACAAATATGCAAAAGAGTCCCTCTATTAACAGGCTTTAAGCAAAAAAGCCCCCCTTTTTACTATTTGCATCAACTACCAAAAATTCAGTTTGAGAGGTGGTTACAAGTTTGTTAGGGATTGGGGACCACTCCAATTAACTTGAAAATTAGTTCTTTGCCAAAAATCCAATCTCCCTCCAAAAGCAATCATGAAATATTTATTCAAAAATATTTAATCAAGAATTATTATTATTCAAAATGGTTTAAATCAAACTTATTATTATTTAGTAAACTAAAATATTTCTCGAAAATAGAAAGGTGGAGTTACAAATCTCTCCCCCTTAAAATAATTTCATCCTCAAAATTGAAAGACAACAACAAAATCTCAAAAGAAAAACTACAACTGATGAATGTTTAAAACATAAGTCATTTATTGAATTTAAAATTCTCACCATCCAAAAATAATACAATTAAGAAAACAAATTGGGATAGCGCTCCCGTATCTCGTCCTCGCGCTTCCATGTGGACTATCCCGGAGAGTGGTGTCTCCATATGACACGGACAAGTGGAATAGTCTGGTTTTGCAGTTGCTTCTCCCTTCGATCAAGGATCTCCACTTGCTGCTCATCGTAGGTCAAGCTCGGACCCACCTTTAGCTCTGAGTAATCCACCACATGACTCAGATTCGGAATATAGAGTCGAAGATGACACACGTGAAAGACATCGTGCACTCCCTCCAAACTAGTAGGAAGCGCTAGTCGGTATGCCATCTCGCCAATCCGTGCCGTCACATCGAAAGGCCCGATGTATCTGGGACTGAGTTTTTTGCCTCTGCCAAAACGAATGATGCCTCTGGTCGGTGAGATCTTCGGGAACACTTTATCTCCAACTGCGAACTCCAGCGGCCGTCTGCTGCTGTCCGCCCAGTACTTTTGTCGATCCTATGCAACTCTGAGGCGCTCTCTGATCAGTCTGACCTTCTCGTCTGAGTCTACCACCATCTCTGGCCCAAGTAAAGTCCACTCGCCAACGTCGTCCCAAGATAAAGGTTTACGACATCTTCGTCTATATAGTGCCTCAAACGGTGTCATCTCGATGCTAGCCTGATAACTGTTGTTATAGGCAAACTCCACAAGATGCAAGTGATCCTCCCACGATCCGTCGAAATCAAGTGCGCAAACCCGAAGCATGTCCTTTAATGTCTAGATGGTCCTCTCGGACTGTCCGTCTGTCTGTGGGTGATAAGCGGTGCTGAACTTCAATTATGAACCCAAGCTTAGCTGAAGACTCCTCCAGAAGTATGATGTGAAGCGGCTGTCCCTGTCTAAAACAATACATACTGGCACTCCGTGAATCCATATAATATGACGCATGTAGAGGTCTGTAAGCTTCTCGGTCGACAGCCCTACCTTGAACGGAATGAAATGAGCAAATTTTGTCAATCTGTCCACGATAACCCAAATAGCGTCTTTGCCACCGGGTGTACGTGGTAAACCAGAGACAAAGTCCATGGTTATGTGTTCCCACTTTTACTCCGGAATAGGTAAAGGCTGGAGTAATCATGCTGGTCTCTGCGCTCCGCTTTGACTTGCTGGTACACAAGGCATCTAGAAACGAATCTGGCAACCTCTCGTTTCATCCCATACCACCAAACATAATCCCGCAGATCCTTATACATCTTGGTAGGTCCAGGATGAATAGAATACTGCGACTGTTGGGCCTCCTGCATAACCTTCTCTTGCAAATCCTTGGGCAAATACAACTATTTTTTGTGCCTCAGGGATCCATCCTCTGTAATAGTGAAATCGTCAAGCAATCTTGCCTCTGCCTGACCTCTGAGACATCGGAGTCCCTCATCTAGAAACTGGGCCTTTTTGATCTTCTCTAACAGTCCTGATCGTATCTGCGTGTGCATCAGCTTCCCTCAAACTCCCGGAAGAACAATCTCGATCCCCAGACTCTCAAGATCCTCTAGAAGATGCCGATCCATAGTAAGGAACATAGCAACAGGATATCGACTAAGAGCATCTGCTACCACATTCGTCTTCCCAGGATGGTATTACAGATTGATGTCAAAATCCTCCATGATTTCCAGCCATCTTTGCTGCCTTATGTACAGTTCCTTCTGAGTGAAGACGTACTTCAGGCTTTTATGGTCCATAAAGATGTCCACTCGCTCTCCATACAAATAGTTCTTCCATAGTTTTAAGGCAAAAATGACTACTGCAAGCTCCAAGTCATGAGTAGGTTCTCATGAGGCCTCAACTGTCTAGAAGCATAAGCAATAACCTTCTTTTTCTGCTCAAGCACACATCCCAAGCCTTTCCCTGATGCATCACTATAGGTGACAAACCCTCCTAATCCCGATGGAAAAGCTAGAACTGGCGCTGTAGTGATTCTTCTCTTCAATTCTTCAAATACTGACTAGGAGGCGTCGCTCCAGATGAACTCCTCGTCCTTCCGCGTAAGCTTGATCATTGGCTCTGCTATCTTGTCAGAATCTTTCATGAACTTCCGGTAGTATCCTGCTAGCCCCAGGAAAATACGATTCTCTGCTACTGACTTGGGAGGTGCCCATGCTTCTACTGCTTCAATCTTCTTGGGATCCACAAAAATTCCCTCTCCAATCACCACATGCCCTAAAAACTCCACTCTGTCCAGGAAGAACTTGTACTTCGAGAGCTTCCCGTACAGCTTCTCCTTCTGCAGAATCTCCAAAACAATCTGCAGATGCTCCATATGCTCTTTCTCAGTCTTTGAATAGATCAAGATGTCGTCAATGAAGACTACGACAAACTTGTCCAGACACTTGTGAAAAACTTTATTCATCAAGTTTATAAATACTGTTGGAGCATTGGTGAGTCCGAACGGCATCACCAAAAATTTATACTGGCCGTAGCGGGTATTAAAAGTAGTCTTCGAAATATCCTGCTCTCGAACCTTCATCTGATGATACCCCGACCAAAGATCAATCTTTGAGAAAGCTTTTGCCCCACTCAGCTGATCAAACAACTCATCTAACCGCGACAACGGATACTTGTTCTTGATGGCAATGTTATTGAGTGTACGGTAATCGATGTACATTCTAACAGTCCCATCCTTCTTCGACACGAAGAGTACCGGTGCTCCCCAGGGTGAAGCACTGGACCGAATAAAACCTTTGCCTTCCAACTCATCAATCTGAGCCTTCAACTCTGCTGCTTCCTTTGGGTTGATCTTGTAGAAATACAGGGACTTCGGTGCTGATCCGGGCACTAAGTCGATGCTGAACTCCATATTTCGATCTGGCGACAATCCTGGCAACTCCTCAGGAAAACATCGAGAAACTCTGCAATTAGCGGGTGCGGCAACTCCTGGTCTTTCGTAACTGCTCCGAAGTAGACTCCCTCTGGCCTCTCTGCAATTCGTTTGCTGATCTCGAACGGTAGAACTCCAGACTGGCTGAAAATTACCTTTCCTTCATAGAAGTCTATTACAGCAAACTGCTCACTCATCCAGTCGATGCCGAGGACTATATCAAATCCGGGCAATGGCATCACTAGAAATCGAGCCCTAAGCTCCCTCCCAGCTATAATGATAGGACAATCAACCATCTCACTAACTGGCACTATCCTTCCTCCTTTCATAATCCGTAGTTCCTCCTAGTGTGCTTAGATGTGAAGCCGTGTCTATGCAGAAACTCATATGATATAAAGCTATGTGTGGCTCCAGAATCAAACAATGCAATGGCAGAAAATGAATGTAAAAGGATAGAACCTGTAATGACATCTGGAGTTGCCTTATCCTCCTCAACTACGGCCATAACATAAGTACATCCATGCTGTGGTGGTCCCCTCTGCTGCTGATGTTGTATAAAATGCTGTTGCTGAGTATGTAAAGCCTGAATCCTCTGTGGTATAGCTCGTACTACTCTGAGTGGTACAGGTGGTGGTCCTCCAGCTCCTCGAGGTACTCCTGTCAGTCGAGTTGCAGCCTGTGGGCAGGCCCTCATCTGATGTGCGTCTGATCCGCAAAATAAGTAGAGCCCGAGCCTCTTGCGGTAATCGTCGAAGCGGTGTCCTGGTCGATAACAGAAAGCACAAGTAGCAGCCTGCTGCTGCCTCTGTGGCTGATGTGCATGAACTCTGGCTGGACGGTGATGATGCTGTGTCGGCTACTGTGCCCTCGCCTAAATTTGAGCCCTCTTCACCTTTATCTGGTAGCTGCTACTGCCGATGTCCCGGTCCCTCTTCAGCTTCAGATCCGCCTCCTTCTCCACAGCCTGAGCAATATTGAGGATACTCGTATAAGTCAGCGCCTGGCTGATCGCCACTGCATGTCGCAACTCTCTGGTGAGGCCTTTCTTGAACCACCAAGCCTTATCCTCTAGTGTGCTGACTAGGTTCTATATGAACCTACTGAGTCGGATGAACTCCGATGTGCTCTCTGCCACCGTTATGTTCCCCTGCTGTAATGCCTCGAACTGCATCCGAAGCTCATATCGCTCAGCGTCGGGGAAGAACTTCTCCTTGAACAGAGTTTTAAAGTCTGTCCAGAGAATCTGGGGCGTATCTAACAGAGGCCCCTCTCGATACCAAGCTCTGGCAAGATCAAAAAGTCGCATGCTTGCAACTTCCACCTTTAAGTCATCCTGGATCTTCGCCATCTTCAGCGTCCTCTCGGCATTTTCCAGCCACTCATCCGCATATACGATCTCCTTATGGCCCCAGAAATCTATCGAACAAAGGTTCTGATAATCTCTGGCATCCCCTGGTCTCGATACTGCTGGTGCTGGAGGTGCTACCGGTGCTGGTACTGCCGGCTCTCGGGTCCTGAGTGCATCTACGACTATCGCTCAAAATTGTACGGTCTGATGGTTCTGAGCCTCCATGAACTGTTGGAACATGGCCATCACCTAGGCGTCGTCGAAAGTCATCGTCGGGGGTAGCGGAGGAAAGATAGGAGGCGGTGGCGGAAGCTGCTCCACCGGAACGTCTGGTGCAGACTGTCCTGTACTGCCTGCAACTCTGAGATGATCCGTGGTCTTCCTCGTATTGACCATCCTTTAATAAAATAAAACTTCATAATTGATAAAAAGTATACTAATACCTAGGTACTATTAGGATAGACCTGCATGGGCCGCCACTAAAAATATGTCACGACCCGCTTTCGAATAATCGGACATGAGTCGGACACGCCCAGCCTTCGTTGTTAGACACGACGAAATAAGCTGTACCAAGCTAGGAAAAACTAACAAGTCAAATATGAAATGAGTACAACAATCAAAGCATCTATAAAACGATCCCAGATATCCAAGTATATGTTTAAGAGTTATTACAACATCCGGCTAAAAGAAAAGTAAGTCTGACAATCTCAAGTACAATGAAATATAAACTGCTAAAGGTAAAGTACTAGGCCTCCAGACCTCTAAGTCCATAGCAACTCCAGCTGGCTCTACTACGTCAATAGGCTCACGGCCATAGTATGTGTCACACACTGCCTCCATCTCACCTGTAATATATCTAATCAAGAGCGAAGCAAAGTACAGTTCTAGGTAATGAACAAGAACATCATGATATAGAAATGAGTACAGGAAAACATGAAATATGAAATATAGGAAAAAACATGAAAGTAAAGGAATGTAAGTATAGGAAATAAAGTACAAGAATGTAAACAATGAACCTGAAGTACAAGACATGACATGTGCACAATGTTTGAAATACAACTAGCCTATGTGACCAGCTGGGGTGAGTACAGGAATAAGTATAGGAGTACATGAATATCGGTACGGCTTAGGACCCGCATGCACAGTGCGAGGCATAAGCTATCTACATGAATATCAGAACCTGGGTTTGGTCACATAGCTAGTATATTTTCTCTCCCCAACTACATGTATGTACAAGAACATAAAAGTACAAGGGTACAAGATATCGTGTCACATCGTGTCATCAAGAGAAGTACAAGATATGTAAATGCACAAGACCATAGAAAGTACTTGCCTTGCTCCGAGAAATCAAGGGTAGGTAAAAAAGATGGATGTCCTCCTATTTAATAATTACAAATTGGTTAAAATCTATATACCAGTTACTAGGTAAAACTGATTCATCTATTGGTCTATTATATATGTAACCAGTATATTTAAATAGAAGATAATTATTTAGTTTTAACAAAAAGAGGTTAAATTATAAAGGCTAACTATTATTAAGTTCCTAAATTACTCAACTGATCAAAAAAATACGATTTGTCTTATCGTATTAATATAGTATAATTAAACAAAATATAATGCCTTGATGTAGATACTAGTTAATACCTTAAAACTACCACACTTAATTATTCATTAAAACATTTGCTATAGAGACAACTTAGTAACCAGCTAGTGGTGAACCCATTACCCATACTCCACAGGTTCACTATGAACTCAAATTTATTGTACCAACACTTAAGTCCATATGTGGTTTCAACTCAATCAGCTAACTACCCAACGGACACACAGCTAACACCTGGTCTCCCAAATCAGAGCTGCATATATATCAACCAATCTTGCAAATTTCTAAACTTTGTCCAAAGAGATTTTCAGGAACCAACACAAAGTATTTTAAAGAATAGAAGAATTCAAAGAATTTGTAGTTAAAACAATACAAAGTATACTAATTAAAGTCAGCCTCCCTCTGAACCGCACAGCTAAAAGACTCAGGATTCAAAGAAGGTTATTACACTCAGGACACACATAACCAATCTAACTTAAAGCCACCTGCAGCTCAGTTTGACTAGAATCTCACATAGTCAATCGGTTTGGCAACCCCAAACACACAGAAGCTCAAAATCTTAATAGAAATACAAACGGGAATAATGATAGACTTGTAGAGGAATATACAATCAACAAAAGTGAAATCAAAATAAGAATTAATCACAGATTAGTTGATAAAGAATCTGCAACCAAATGCTAATAGGTTTCAATTAACAGCCCCTCTCCAACCAGACACGCGTTCGTATGCTCGGACACGATCATCACTTGGACACGGCTACCCATTCAGCACATGACCACAACAGCACTCGAACACGCAACACCCAACGTCCAAAAGCAGACACGAACACATGTACAACACATAAAAGGAACACAACACGGCTTGGATTACGACCAAATCAACCAGGCACAAGTGAAGAATAAAAGGAATTAGAGTAGGTTAGGGAGTTTACCTGGAGGTAATTCTAATCCAGAATCGATACTTGATTAACAAAGACACGGACACTGATCCTTCGTGTCCTTGCTGCACACATGCATCAGAAAATTTAAAAGAGCACTGAATCGGTCAAACATGGAGATGATCTCAACTCCAATCGAACTTCAGAATTTACTCCTAACTCACTGATACGCGTTCGTAGTTGTTCCAAATATTTGAATCGATCACCCGCAACTTCCAAAAACTACTAAATCTAACAAAATAGCAACGAACAACAGTCGATCATCTACAACACTACGGAACTCAAAATTAACAGGCGGAACTCAAGACTCACCGGTGGTGATGATCGACAGGGATGGAGATCTGAACTGCCTGGCCAAACGATAAGGAAAATCCAATAGATCGTCTCCGATCTGTGCATGCGGACATTGATCAACGGTTTCAAGAATGAAAGATCATGAATCGTAAAATTTCTAAGACATTCGAAAGGAACTCACTGCGATTCGCCACTGAATGAACCACCGGAGTAGAGCACGTCTTTTCGCTCGCCGAGGAAGGAGACTGAAGGCGTTGACGAACTCACTGGAAGAGAAGTTGCCGTCCGCTGTCGTCGAGGTGTAGAGAACTGAGCCACAGCTACGCATGTGGTCGATCGTCGCTGAGGGACTTGTCAGGAAGCTGATCATCCGCCAAGGAAACCGCCGGACGCCGTTGTCGACATCATCATCTCTCAAAAAATTAGGGTTAGGTCGGGATGAGGAATTTAGGGAAAAACCAGAGAAGAAAAGAAATGGGGAGCTCTGGAAAATTCAGAGCTAAGAATAATGAGAATGAGACTTCTCTCTCTCTCTCCAGCCACCTATATATCAGGTGTAAAGAATATGCAAAAGAGTCCCTCCATTAACAGGCCTTAAGCAGAAAAGCCCCCCTTTCACTATTTGCATCAACTACCAAAAATTCAGTTTGAGAGGTGGTTAAAAGTTTGTTAGGGATTGGGGACCACTCTAATTAACTTGAAAATTAGTTCTTTGCCAAAAATCAAATCTCCCTCCAAAAGCAATCATGAAATATTTATTCGAAAATATTTAATCAAGAATTATTATTATTCAAAATGGTTTAAATCAAACTTATTATTATTTAGTAAACTAAAATATTTCTCGAAAATAGGAAGGTGGAGTTACAATATATATATATATATATATATATATATATATATATATATATATATATATATATATATATATATATAATGGATTGGCTAGCCCTGCTGGAACGACATGATCTGAGGATTCTTATATCAGCATTGCGGGGATAACTCTGCCAATATAGAAAGCCGTAGGAATGATTGGCCACTTGAAAATGAGTTGTTTGTGCCTTGTACCTTCCGTTAGTAGCCGAGGGACACGTACTGTCATGGTGCGCGGTCCTACCCATGTCGTCGGGACGCTGTCTCCCACAGAGGGATATATATAATGGATTGGCTAGCCCTGCCGGAACGATACGATCTAAGGATTCCTATATCAGCATTGCGGGTATAACTCCACCAATATAGAAAGTTGTAGGAATGATTGTCCACTTAAAATTGACTTGTTTGTGCCTTGTACCTTCCGTTAGTAGCCGAAGGACACATACTGTCATGGTGCGTGGTCCTACCCACATCCTTGTTTGGTTGTTGGGTTGGGCTATCCTGCTACGACAGGCTGTGGACCGAGGTTACGACCGGAAGCCCATAACTTAACCATGGCTACAGGTGGTATCTTATCTCGTTTCAATATTGGCACCATTCGTCCTTATTTGGTAGTAAGGGTACCATATGGTCTCGATGATGCTTCATCACCCTATAACTCATACGCCAAGTCTTATTACTATTAGGTACTTGCTAGTCGGGGCTGACATCACTGGTTTTGTTTGGCTAGATCTCATAGCAGAGCCTGAGGATCCAGCCTTCCTTCCTGACAATAATGGTGCATACTAGGAGCATGCCCGTCGGGGGACTCGAGTGGGTTTCTTCTCCACCACTCTAGTATCATAAGTTTGTTCTAGTGTTTAGCCACTAGCACCTGTTAGCCGGTTATTCTGGATAT